>JAVQKC010023046.1:0-14676 GCA_036025475.1 Philypnodon macrostomus | reverse complement strand
ATCAGCTGAAGTGGACCTCAGCCTGTAATCTCTGATCTGTGTGTGTCTTTGACTCTTGAGTCCTTGTGTCACAGTGATGACCAATCTCCATCAGTCCTACTAACACAGGTCGATTTGGACAGAAAATAAATAAAAAATAAATGCAGAGAAATCAGATGTTTCTTCTTCCTTTAAATCTGTAAGACATTTCAATGAGCATCAACTGACTGTAGCTGTAATGCAGGGGTGTCCAAACTATGGCAAATGCCGCCTGCAGAACAATTTTTTGTCCCTCAGGCTTGCCTTTCTATTGGCCCAAATTGTCTGTTAACTGCATGTGACTCCACATAAATGTGCAATCTTGTATTTTTCTTCCACTTTTCTGTGTGGTTACTCTATACAGTGACAAGTGATTGCCAGAACGACAGTACGTTGCCAGAAAACAGATCTGAATCAGAAATGTTTCATTTCCATATGAGTGAATAGGTTCACGTCATTAGGAAACTGCCATAGTACTAAATAGATTTGAATAGATACAACTGAAGGGGTCTTTTTGTGAAGAAAAATCAGTCGCCTGAGATAGTGGTCCTCCTTGGTATTACATTTTGACAATGTGGCCCTCAGTAAAAAAAGGTTTGGACTGATATATGCCTAAAATTGTCTCAAATAAAAGCAGACATAATTGCCATTGTGAAGTACTGTTGTTCTTGTTGACAAAGCAATGTTTCTGAAGCCAGCAACACCAGTTTCAGTATCCACCATTTGCAGTGTGAGGCAGGCACTTAGGGCACGCTTCTGTAAATGTTAAAAAATAGTCACACTCAGTTTGACAAAGCTCGGAGGTTGCCCCAGACTTGACATGGCAGAAAACCACAGTGTTTCAGGTCTGTCTGTATCACCCACTGAACAAAATGGGAAGAAATATTAGTCAGTTCTCTTGCTTTAAATGGATCGGTGGATCCTCACGTGTATTCCATTTGCCCATGAATGTCTCTCACCTGGTGCTCTGTTTGGGATCAAGAGTTAATTGTGCTGTACCAAAATGATGTTCCAATTAGCTGGAAGAGACGTGACACGGCCACTGAGGTCTGAGCAAGAAGGGAAATGTCAGGTTATGTGTCAGGGAAAAAAAAATCTGCTATTCATCTACCCCTGCAAACCTCAACCAATTATGCTTTGTAGCCATTATCATTGCACAGACATGACACAGATTTTTTAACTCCAAATCCATGTATTAATTTTTCTGGTGATTTGATGCAGATAAATTACTTCATGACCTTGCCTTGAGTCTTGGGGGTCACATGGGAGAGTTCAGCCTTTGGTTGGTGTTGCATATTAAACAACTTCCACTGTAGATAATTATGATATTAAGGAGTCACCTCTGTCCACATCCGCAGATTGTAGCTGTGAACGTGATAACTAAAAAACTTAGTCACAGGGATTCGGGCTAGTGTAATATTTAATGTACATATGCAAATTCCAGTGGTCTAAAAAAGAATGATTGAATAGTGCCCCCATGTTTATGAGCCCTATGGGACCCTGGACACACTTACTTTGGCAGAGAGCAATGAAACATGGTACAGTGATTCTCCACAGTGTACCCAACAAAATATTATGACCCCCACAACAAACAGGAAGTCGGCCATTTTGAATTGAATTTGGGAGGTCAGGTATATTTGACAACCTCTAACTTGCACACTTTCACAACCTGAAATACCCAATTACCCCTGAACACATCTGACTAATATGATGGCAGTTACCCCTATAGCACCCCCTATAGACTGAGAAGAATGTAGTTTTAGGGAATTTTACAAAATTTGGCAAAAAGACCCTTCCCATGTTTGTCATGGTTTTCGCCGATATACACCTTGCTGTCGGGGAGGACAGCACAGGCCTAGTTGTTAGTCTGCTACATCTCGGCACCAGTTAAGAAGAACATTTAACATCTGTAAATCCTGATTCAGCGAGCAGAACCACGTCATCAGCATGGAGCAAACTACCAGTTATCCAGGTGTATGCTTAAATCCATGTGTTTCATTTCAAGAGCCAAATTTTGACATTTACAAAGACAAAAAAAGGCTTGGGGACAAAATGTCACCCTGCTTTACACCAAACCGCTCACCAGATCAGTTTACTCATCAAAAGACATTTGGAAATCACACAAATGTAGATTTACTTTGTACAATTCTTGTTTTAACAGTTGTAGAGACAGGGTAAATGTGATCAATGCAGGCTCAATGTTTTCTAAATCCATTTTGTTCATCAACCATGTACTCTGTTGTTTCCAAATATTGAGTCAATCTAGCATTTAAAATATTAGAATATACTTTTTACAAGTACTGAGAACTAATTCCTCTATAGTTGAATGGTATTCTTGGGTTATTCTTGGCCGATTTGGGGATGGGTTTGATAGATTTATACCAGGTAGCGGGCACAATACCATGTTCAAAGTAGAATTTAAATAAACTAAGGAGCATTTCTTCTATTCCCAATGCTTTTTCAGCTTAACCTTATTGAGAGAACTTAACTTCTTCTAATGTAATATTATTCACAAATGCATCAGCTGTAGGACATGTAGTAACATAGTGAAAATTAAACCAGAAATATACACTGGTTCCTTTTGCCAGTGAAGGTACTGTATGATGTAGCTGTTGGGTCGGCTTCTCTTGATCTCTTGGGTGTGTGTGATCTTACCAGGTGGTGTGTTGGGTCAGAGCTGTAGATAAAAAGGACAGGTTCAAAGCAAAAAGCTGCTGTTTCTCTTACAGCTGTGCTTCTCTCGGTGAGACACGCTCTCTGTACATGATTACTTAAAGTAAATGATTTAACTTTTTTTAAATTGAGATCTTCTTAGATTACACTAAGATGAAGACTCTGGGTTTACTCCTGATGGTACTCACGGTGAAGTGCTCCTTGGCTGCAAAGGTACAACTCACTACACAGATATCCCATTTTGTGTTGGACTGCACAGCATTTTCAGTCCCACAAACTGAGGCGGTCACACATTTTGAATCATGCAACTTTATTCATCTACAGTCATTGATCAATTTCTTATTTTTCTCCATTTTCATAAATCTCTATAGTTAATGCTTTAAGTAGCAACAGTGCTTCTCTGGATGCATTTGACAGGAGAACTTCCTAGAGGAGTGGTTTGCCTCTGTGTTAAATTACTCATAGCATTGCATCTGTTTACCTATTGGAGAAGACTATAATCAACAAAAGATTGATCAAACGTACACAAACAAAACACAACTTAGGTTATGCGTTTTGGGTTCAGTTAAATGCTCAGAAGAGTCAATTTGACAGAATATAGGACCTTTTTTAGAATTAGAAATGTATTCTGACCACCAATCTTGTTCTGAAGCTGACAGCAATGAAAAAAACAACATCTAGATTAGTAAAAAAACTTAAAACTTAAAATGGAGATTAATATTCTGAATTCAAGAAGTTCTGACTAGTTTAGTTGTCAAGCTACTTGTATGGACAGGCTTGAGCAGAGAGATGTGAAAAGAAGGTGGCAACTTCAGGGTTAACACTTTCAATAACAAATGCAGAGAATGTCGTTGACCAGGGCTGAAAACCAACAGGTGCATTGTCATCCAAATGGCATAACCTGGTAATTGAAATGGACAAGGGGAAGGATTTATGAGTTTAGAGAAGATGGTGGCACCATGCTTGTTTATTAGGATCCCCATAATATTTAATAATAGAGACCTGTTTAAACCAAGTACTAAACTTTGTCTAAAAATGTAATATTAATTTATTATCATCCAAAACCCATTGCTCTACAATTTATAATTAATCATTTAAATTGTATGTCAGATATTGATTTTGCAGATACATAAACAGTTGTATCAACTGCGTATGTATGTGTTCATTTTATGTTTTAGTATTAAAATGGTAGCTCATTTGGGAAGAGTGGACTAAGGCAACCTGTTTCTTCTGTTTGAAAAACTACCTTTTGAAATACACACTCTGTGAACTATCTGACAACTCTTCATCAAGGTTAGTGCTGCTGGTTGGAAACTATGGAGCTCAAGTTTTTCTAAAAGCAAGTTGTGATCAAGCACATTGAATGCTGCTGAAAAGTCTAATAGGACTACCCCAAATACCTTTTGATTGTCCAATTCTCTGTAACAGTCAGTCATTTGTGTTAATGCAGTACATGTGGAGTATCCTTTTCTGTAGGGATGTTGAAAATTGTAATTTGTCAAACATCATCTTTTCACAAATCTAGCTTGTATTCAAAATGTGACAAATTGGATAGGCAATATAGTATGCTGCTTGGCAGATTAATTTATCAGAGGTTCAAAAGCAGAACTGAGGAGTGAAATAATATTTATTTTTAATTGTGACATTGTTCGAACTTCGGTAATCGATGCAAGGGCGGAATGATTGAGCTTTCTTGGAGATGAAGAAAAAAACAGCGCCAACTGGAGATGATGGCCTGATGATTCCAGTCATTAATATCCTTTTCCATGGCCTCATGCTCAGGACTGTAAAAGTTTTAGAAGTGGCTAGATGGCAGTGCAGCTCCAGGCAGAAGATCTACGGCATAGTCATAGGGTCGATGTGGGGGTAGTGACAGTGCTCCTTCTTTACTAAATACCTCTGCCAGGTTGTGATATTCAGCAGGCAGCAGAGATAAATCTGGCAAATTTTCATGTCTGTCGCATCCATTTTGTCACTTGACATTTTGAAACAATTCGGACAACTTCCTTTGCTTGAAGAGTAGTCTGTTGTCATCATGGCGGACAATGATTGTCGAGCGACATGCGGTGCTTTATTTACTTTGGAAGGGCAAGCAAAGGCAGTGGCGCCATCCGTGGGTCCACGAGATCCTCTGGAGACGCAACCAGTTTGGGGAGTACCACCAATATGACAGCTGTGAAAAAGCCAGGTGTATATGTGAGGCACGGTGGGGCTATATCATACTGTAGTGGTGCTTTAGATCAATAGCACCAGTGTTTGTAAAATGACAATCTAGATCTAAACCTCAGTTTATAATAGAGCTCACACCCTCCTCAGTCAGTTCTGTTGATAGTCTCATCACGTATGGGTTTCTATGCTCTTTATTCGTATGTTTTGTGATACGTGGACCAGCCTTCACAGGAGAATCACTGCTTCAGATCGTACAAGTCAGAGAATAACACAGCTCCAGTCACAAATAACATCTAATTACTCAATACAGTATCTCAGGAGACTCGACATAGATCCGTTTAGTATTCTTGTCTGTATAAACCAACAGATATGTTACACTTCTAATGTGATCCTCTGGTGGCCCTGCCCTGGGGCTACATCGTCAGCTCGTCACTTCCACAAAAGCAGGCTCCTGATTGGTTATCGTGCAGCGAAATTTCGCCAAAGTGCAGATTGTTCAACTCGCCGCAGAATGACTTGTCGCGCAACAATGCACCTTTACATAGACTTAAAATTGAAATCTGTCGTAGCGTCTGGTGCAAACGCACCATAAGAGGAAGCGCAGAATGCAGACATGAGGTTTGACTAAAAGGACTCCAGCCTAAAATTTTGCAAGTACACCAGTCCAAGTGAGGGTCTCAATGGTGTTCTCGCAGGCAGTTTTCTAGTTTAATGGTTGCTGAGATAAGGGTGTCAAGATCTTTATAATCATCTCTTAAGGCCATTAATAAACACACTCTAGAGTGCCACATCATTCAAGTCAACCTCTGCAGCTAGTGTTCTAAAGTCAATGGAAAAATTAGCCACACCTCTAGACCCTTGCCAAAGTGCTAGTCGTCGCCTACCAGCCTCCTTGTCTTGGACAGGATCAAAGATTCAAACTAATTTTGGAAACCCTGTAGTAGCCCCATTATAAAGGCAATCTTAGAGCTGTCCATAGCATAAGTGTAAAGTTTCTGGTTAAAGACTAGCAAGCAGAAAAGCCCCACACTTTCCCATATCACCAGAATAATGTTCAGGATCTGGTACATGTGATTCACGAGGCTGGTGGTCCAGAGAAGAAGCAGGAGCTGCTGAGGATTGTGGTAAGCTGCTACCAATGAACCAATCTGAGTCATCTGGAATGAAAAATCTTGTTGGTTTTCCAAAATTGACTGAACGACGTCATGTGCCCCAGAAGATTTTGGGTCTGCTGGGTCTATGTCCTGGCCAGTTCGTACTGTTACAATTAGCTGGCTGAAGACCCAAATAGCAGACATTACACTGGAACAGGTTCAAAATATTTATTTATTTATTGGGGAACAAAGCTGGAGTCACAGGCAACATGCAGAGCTGGGTGAAGTGGCAAAACACACTAGTGAGTCAGAACCAGGTTTCCATACTGCTGGGTTGATTGGAGATGGACCACAGGTGAGTAATGAGCAGCAGCTGAAGTTGAGTGCTCCACCCAGGTTAGTGTACACACGCCGCACAAGAGGGAGAAACTGGAGGACCATGACACGCGGTACCAAATTAAAAAGTCTTGCAGATGCTTTTTGGACTAACTGAACAGAGGCCAGTCTATAATGCATTACAGTAATCTAGTCTTCAATAAATAAAAGCATAAATTAAGGAAATACCTTTTAAATATATGTAAGTGTGTATGTATTATAAAAAATAACTTTTTACAGATCATGACGTTATTGTGACATTTTGTGATACAGATATTATGTTTGCTTATTTAGCAATAACTATAATTTAGTGATGTATAGAGCAGTCTGTGTGTGTGTTTCAGCTGGGTGTGGTGCAGACTGAAGGGGGTGCTGTGGAGGGCCGCTCCCACAGTATGGGCCTCTTCAGTTCAGTGGACATCTTTAAAGGGGTCCCTTTTGCTGACATCCCAAAGAGATGGGAGAAACCAAGATCACACCCGGGATGGACTGGTACCACTCAGAGCCGGTTTAGACATAGTTTAGGTCTGGTTTAGATAGGGATGCACAAACAAGCAAAACAATGGTGTGGTTACACACACACACACAAAATTGCAGCCCAAAGTGCTGTACAAATAATTCAAGCAGTCAAATGCAAAAAACAACAGCACAAGACTAAATACATCATTACATGAGAACCAGATAAATAAATCAAGTCTAAAAATTATCCAGCTCAGCTTCTGTTAAAAGCCAGTGATAAAAGGTATTTAAAGTGCTCAAGTGACTCAGCAGATCTGACAAATGAGGGCAAACTGTTCCAAAGCCTAGGCCATGCCAATGAGAAGGCTCAGTCACCTCTGCTTTTAGGTTTGGTCTGTGGGATGTCCAGGAGGGCCATGTAGTTCTAGCTGGGGCATGTCTAGGCAACAGTTCGGGCAAATACAATGGGGATAGCAACAGTTAACAAGGAGCAACATTATGTATTGGAAGTTAGTGCAGTGATTCCAATACTATGGGATATGTTCACGCCTCTTTGTGCCTGTGAGCAGACAAGCAGCTGCATTTTGAACCAATTGTAACCCATATAAAGAGGATTGTTCTAAATCACAATAGAGGGCATTACAATGTGTTTTTGATAAGGGGCTGAACTACAGCATGTTTGAAAGGGGGTGGAACACAAGTGAGGCATTAATCAAAAGCAGAACAACAGTAAGACAGAAGGAAGGCCTTAAATACTGGGCTATGTTGGCCTCACTCACAGAAGGACACAGACTCAAACGTCCCAAACAGAATGCTCACAGAGGTAACCGCAGGGTCTGAATCAGAGGCCATTGAGAGAGAAGACCTAATTTGTAAAGAGACGTACAGTCTGTCCTTTTTCCATTTTCTTTCTGCGCGCCTGCACTAACACCTAAGCGTGCACATAGTCTCATTCAGCCAAGGTTCAGAATCAGGTTTAGCCTGACTGGTCCGAAGAGGCGCTACTGGATCCAAAATGCTAGTGCAAGTGAAATTAAAATGACAGTTCAACTCCTCAACGCTCTCACAGGAGTCTATCAGTGGAAAATTGTACCACACTGGAGGTCAGAGCGCGCTGGATGAAACCTGGATCTCTGATGACTGGTTCCATATCCAAGAAGAACCACATCCAAGTCCTGAACGGAGGTAGGCCCTTTCTCCGTCTCCGTGCGCACTTTCTCCTGGGTGTGACACAAGGTGGTGAAGAGAGAAAAGTTGGTGGAGAGCTGGAATACTGACCACCATCTATGCGTTTTGGAAATGGTTAATGAGACGCTTTGATGTGTAACAATGACATGTCAGTGGACACATTTAGACAGAAGAAACTTATTACTGGAAAAAGTAACATGAACAAAGCCCAGAGACACATCGCCATGCACACTGCTGACGCCATCTTGACATTGAGACCATTAGGAGACATTGGGCACAAGCTTGACTGATATTCGTATTGACTGATGTTAACCTGTTCTGTGAATCAGATAACTTCAGAAGCCAGTTTGTTAATATTTAGAAACCGATTAGAATCAAATCTCCACACATGTATGTAACCTATATTTTACATCACATTTATAAACAGCCAGAGAAACAAAAGCCAGCTGACTTAACAGGCAAAAAGGACAACATTTTATCCATATTTATTAATTAAAAATATATTTTTAATGGTTATTTCTATGATTATTTTTAGTTTTTTCCCTTTTTATATATAATCAAGAAACATAGCCTACTGAAACAAAATATCAATATTGGCAAGACTGGTAATTAGAAATTTTGCTATTGGGCTAGAATTTTCATATTGATAAATATGTTCACACCTAGTTTAGTCCTTTTCGCTCCTTTCCCAGGTGTTTTGAAGGCCACTCAGTACAAAGACAGGTGTCTTCAGGTGAACTTGCTCCAGACCAAGACCCAGGGCTCAGAGGACTGTCTGTATCTCAACATCTTTGTTCCTCAAGGATCAAAACGTAAGCTCCTGTGTAGACCTGGTGTAGTCTCAGACCCTGATGGTGTATTTGTTCAGGGGTGTAGTTCTGGCGTAGTCCAGGTTCTCACCCTGAGCTAGTCTCAGAAACCCCCTGTGATGGTGTATTTGTTCAGGAGTGTAGTCTTGGAGTAGTCTTGGTCCTAACCCTTGTGTAGTCTCTCAGAATCTCCCGGTGATGGTGTACTTGTTTGGGGGAGCATTTCTTCTCGGAGCATCGAACGATGTGGAGATTCTTGGAGACTCTCTGTATGATGGGAAGGAGCTGTCTCACCGCGGCTCCGTCATCGTGGTAACCGTCAACTACCGGGTCGGCACCATGGGCTTCCTGAGCAGCGGCGACCACAGAATTCCGGGTCAGTCTGCCACAACACGCAACGCCAAGGCATGACAGTACTACCACATCTGAGCACTCTCCCATCAACCTAAAACATGCACTATAGGCTCCAGCTAAAAACAGTACATCTAGACAGGGTCTTGGTCCTGATCCTGGATCTTGGTCTGGAGAAGGCTCTAGGTCCTGACCAAGATCCTGGCTCAGGTCTGGAGAAGGCTCTAGCTCCTGACCAAGATCCTGGCTCAGGTAACATTTATAATAAGCACTCAACAAAAGAGCAGCCTTGAATGTAATAAAGACCACTACTGAGTCACATGATTCTACAGCCAAAACTAACTAACTATTAGCTATTTTTAGTTACAGTTCAAAATAAGAAGGAATGAGGTTGTAGAGCAGCTTTAAGTTTCCCATCCCTCAGATACAGTAGATAAAGGCTGGAGCTGTGAGCAGCTGTTGGAAATATTTTTAACTCAAAACAAACAGAAAAGGCCCCAAAACAAACATGCTTTGTTTATTCTGCAGCATTTTGTTCTGCACATGCAGTAGACTGGAGAGGCTGCCTGTGGGTGCATCTCAAAGCAGTTTCTGGAGTAGATGATACATTTGCCGTCATATTTATCAGGACTTGATCATGAAGTAAACGCAGAGCAAGTTAGAGTCTGTTATTTTTATGACTAAAATATACATGGAGGAGACACATAGGCTATAGCATTTTCTATCCACATTAAAAAATATATAGTTATATTGCTTATAATTACAAAAAAATGCATTATCTGTTTTTAGATGTTGCTACAATAATTAAACCTATGTTACACTATTTTTTTTTATTTAACCAGAAAAGTCCCATTGAGATAGCAAATCTCTTTTTCAAGGGAGTCCTGGCAAGTAACTTATCTCTATCGCCATCTAGAGGACTATATATATATATATATATATATATTTTTTTTTATTTTGATGATAGATTTTATTTGCCATATGAGTGAACAGGTTCACAACATTAGGAATGCGTTGCGGTATAGTACCAGGGCAGCCATTTGCGGCGCTCACTATGCACTTCAAAAAATTGAAATGCAGTTAAGTAAGCATACATACAAAAAAACATAACACACAGTACACGTGGTCACGTGATGGAATTTTTCCTTGGACTTGGGTAAGGGAGATAAAACAAAAACAGAGGAAGAGGAGGAAGAAGAGGCAGACCGATCCACGGGGGGTTTGGGATAGGGGCGGGTCTGTATGATGCAGTAAGAGTCTGAGCTTGTGTTATGATAGTGTTGGAGCCACAACTTGGATGTTTACAAAGTTCAGTTCGGTGGCTTGTCCTTGAAGGGAGATATGGCAGTGCACAGGGAAAGATAAGATGACCCAGCTGTCCAAGCTGACCTCCCAATCCGAGGAAACAAGATATCTGGGGAGAAGGTGAGAGAAAGGGGGCGTGAGGGGGGGATAAACATTTTAATCCATTTAGACTGATCTATGGTTAATTTGACCCGATCATAGTCAATTCAATCAGTTCTGGACCTCAGCGTTCATAGTGTCTTCCACATCTTCCATGGACAGAGCTTCCAGGCACAGAACTTGCCAGCTGTTCCAAGCGTCCCGTGAGTAGCCTGCCGCAAAAGTTCCGTCTGGGCAAGAAGGCTCCCCCGGTGAACTCTTTCTTAAGGAGAAAATCTTGTCAATAGCGCTGAGGTACCAGTTAATCAATTCCATTTTGATGATTTTCAGGAGCACAGCAAGCAGGTGGTCAAAAAAGAAAAGATTTCACACAACAAAAAAAATAAGAGCAAGCACCAGATAGTGGGAGCAGTGAGAAACACGTCTGCACTCTACAAAAGCAGGAAGCGAAGTAGATAGTAGAAGGGGGGCATCCAGGTGAATGAGGAGATAGTAGAAGGGGGCATCCAGATGAATGAGGAGATGCAGCAGGTTTGGTTGGGGGTGGGGTCCAGATGAGAACACGAACAGAGAGGCGATCAGCTATCCACTGGACATCTAACAGCGAGCCAGGATCTGAAACAATATCCACTCCAGAGGGTGTGGATATTGTCTTCACCACATGAATGGGCTTTAATACCAGACCAAACAGATGCTTTTACATAATACTACACAGTTGTACTATCTCCTTGCACCACATCATTCCTTGGTTTATCCTTAGTGGTATGATTAATATAATATACTTTTCATTTTCATTACATTTATTTATTTGACAGGGACCATGCAAATCAATCAATTACAAAGCTTGGAACGGATGTTCTGCAAATAGATTTTATAGCCAATGCAAATTCTCAACTTCTGTCCCTGGTTGGGCTAGTCAAAAAGGAATAGGTTTGTTTTTCCATTAAATACAGTCATGCATCACATAAATGGGGTTTTCCATTGGAGTTGTTTGTGTCAAGGATCATTGAAATGTGTTCAGTCTAGAGGAACAAATAAGAAATTGGCCTCACTGTTGCAATACTGATGAATGAGTGTTGAGTGTACTGATGAGTGAGTGGTTGGTTGTCTGTATGTGTATGTCTCAGTGCCAGCGCTGTGGATAACTGGCCATTGTCCAGGGCCTCAACATTACTCCACAGGCTACAGATACCCATGACCCCACATGGGAAAAAGCTGAAGAATATGAATGAATCTGTTCTGTTCAACATCAAATGTACTCGCATTGTAACACCTTTGGTAATTATGGTTTAATCTCCTTGTTTTATTTAAGGATTGACTTATGTATAAAAGAATGTTTCAGTCTAACCATATTAAACCATATTAAACCGTGGAACACTGTATCGTTGTCCAGATGGAAGAAGTACATATTCACTATTCAAAACCTGACTGGTTTTTAGCCAGCATTGTTTGTTATGTGTGTGTTGTTATACTCAGAATAAGAGCAGTGTAGAACAGTAGGTTCTGCCTCCAAAAGAATGAAGAGACGTTACAAGACAACATATACATTATCTTTTTTTTTTTTTTTACAGATGTTTTCAATATGAGATTTCATGATGAGGTGGCATCAATCTTATTTTCATATTGGCAATGCAAGGCAAGTTTATTTGTATAGCACAATTCATTCACAGGGCCATTCAAGGTGTTTTACAGTGATATAAGACAAGGTAAAAGTATGCACTTGAGTATCCCGGTTATATCACGTTATGGCAGTATTGCGCTTGCATCTCTGTATACTGTACAAGAGAAAATACACTGTGGCTAAATTCCTAATTAATAACTTAGTGCTATTCAGCACTTTTCTGACAAAATAGAGACAGAAAATGACAAGCACGCTGAGTAAAATGTGATGGAGCATAACAAGCAAGAAATTAGGGGAAAAACAACAAAAACGAGAGTCACTGGTGCCGCTATGTTTGTTTTGGTCTGTCATTTTGCACATTCTGTGTTCACATGCCACAGTCTAGAATACTTTTAGTTTTTCAGGTAGAGTAATTAGGTTTCTCAAGGGTTAACAGGATACTGGCTTATCCCAAATACTGAAATCAGGGTATGGTGTTTATGTGCACAAAGACATAACCCGGATACTCAAGAGCATGGAAAGACATGACGGTGGTATCTTTAATGTGGTTACATAATTGCATTAATGCTTCTGTGAATCCTAATATTAGTGCAGTGTGATAATCTAATCTATGGTCTGCGCTGTAAGCATGTCTCTACTCACACTATGTTATCGTCTTACCTTCCTGTTATATCCTCAAGTCATCTTACCACTACGTTATTCACATATGGGTCCAGCCTCTTCTAAATATAATATATTTATATATAATATATATACTACATAAATAACTGAACCATTTGTTCATCAATCTGACAAATATTCTGACCCTTCTCTCCTGGCATATTGTTCACATAGAACATTAAAGACAAATTTGACATAAGGAATGATGGATAGCCTAGTTTGTGTTACATACAATTAAAGAAGACTGCTAAATTAACTGTATTGTGTTTTTGGAGTAAAATGGCCAAAAGTGATTTATGTCCATGTCCATCAAAATCCATCAATAGGCTGTTTACTGAACAGGGATGTCTGACCCAGAGTAACAAAACCCCATGTGAGAAAACTTTTGATGATTTCAGATAAAAATGTATACTTGCAAAAACAATGTTTTCACCAACAGTGTCACCTTAAATAAATTGTATAAATCTGACATTAGAGAGAATTAATAGGTTTTAGCTTCTTCAAAATGAATCAATATGCTTTTTTATTTAAAAATATATGATATATTACTGATTTCCCATTAGCAGATCAAAGATAATAGCTCATTGGCTTGAAGCATGTGCAAGCAAGTGAAACCAGACCTCTAATGATACAATTCAATTCCATGTAGTAAGGAGACAATAAACAAATAATGGGGGGTGAATACTGTATGCTCTGTATATGATTGGACTAAACCTAGCCATTTCATTTGGTAAACTAACTAAATGTATATCTCTTCAAGGATCAACTGGAGATTGTTGTGCAGGTCATTGGTCATAAAGATAATTAATACTTTAATATATTTGTGTATAAGTGGTCTAATATGTCTGTTAACCACTGTATATGTTTTGATAACATATCTAAAACACACACTAAAGTACTTTTTAATACTCTGGTCATATTTTTGTTGAGTACTTACTAACTTGAAAACAGCTTTGAAATGGACTTGTGGACAGAAAAAACTAAGCCTGTGCTGTCTGCCACAACTGGCACCAACGAGCACCTTAATCAGACATTGTGTGATTTCTAAGGATTTCTATATTGTTAACAAGCAATTAAGAGCCCCCCCCCCCCAAACCATGACAAACATTGGAATGGTCTATTTGACTCTTTTGATTTGTATGGATGCTTGTGAAGGATGTTTTTGCGAATTTTGTAAAAATCCCTAAAATGTAATTGTTCTTTCAGTCTATTGTGGGCGCTACAGAGGTAACTAGTATCATATTGGTCAGATGTGTTCAGGGCCTGGGGGTAATTAGGTGTTTCATGTTTGAGCCTGTCAAATATACCTGACTTCCCAATTTCAAACCAAAATGGCCGACTTCCTGTTTGTTAATTGTCATTAATCGTAGAAGTACCATCCTCAATCCAGTTCTGCGTCTTCATGATATATAACTGTCCAGAAAGGTTAAAAAAGATCCAGCAAAGACTTTTTGAGTTATTGCGTTCACAGTTGAGATCAAATGGGCCCCAGCCCCCAAACCGTGACAAACATGGGAAGGGTCTATTTGTCTTTTTTTATGTTTGTGAAGGATGATTTTTGAGAAATTTAATAAATTTCCCTAAAACAACATTCTTTTTTCAGTCTATAGGGGGCACTATAGAGTAACTGCCATCATATTGGTATTTCAGGTTTGAGCCCAATCGGGCAAAGTATGTGCAAGATAGAGGCTGTCAAATATACCTGACCTCCCAAATTCCATCCAACAGGGCCGACGTCCTGTTTGTTGTAGGGCGGGGCCATAATAATATTTTATGTTGGGTACACTGTGGAGAATTACTGTACCAAGTTTCATTGCTCTCTACCAAAGTAAGTGTGTCCAGAGTCCCATAGGGG
>JAVQKC010023030.1:0-21860 GCA_036025475.1 Philypnodon macrostomus | reverse complement strand
TGTTTATGACCCCTATGGGACCCTGGACACACTTACTTTGGCAGAGAGCAATGAAACTTGGTACAGTGATTCTCCACAGTGTACCCAACATAAAATATTATTATGACCCCACCCTACTGAATTGAATTTGGGAGGTCAGGTATATTTGACAGCCTGGTATCAGTTGTAGCAGACGTATGGGGCCGTTTCGCCGATATACACCTTGCTGTCGGGGACGACAGCAGAGGCCTATTTTTGTTATATTTCTCAGTATCCGTTTTTAGGTTTGAAATTCTCATGCCATGATAACACTGTCTTGACGAGTGGGGCAGAATGGCCAGTGTGCCTCAACCGAGCTCACAGCAGAAGCAGATTACCTGTTCTATTTGAGGCGTATTAAGACGTTACATGTGTTTTGATGGGCCCTCTGAGGCGGCCTATAAAAGCCACAGAGCGGCAGAGACGGAGACACAGAGTTGTTTCCACCCTTTAGTTGCACTCTGATTATGGTCCGGCAAACGGCCTTTACCTGGAAAGTCACTTTGACTTTCTCGTCCACCATTTGTTAGTATGGCTAATGTCTCATTAAGTATCACAAAGGGGAAAGCGATGTGCTCTTTGGGTGAAGGTTAGGCTCTCGGCTCTTATCATGAGACAAAAGACTGAGTGATTATCCCACAACAACAAGAAGTCCTGTTTGTGTTAGCTGCTTCATTACACATCATCTATTAGCCCTGCCTCCCCCTCCCTCCAAGAAAAGTCCAAACATTTGGACTAAATGATGAATGCTTGATCACGTTTGCGTGCAGCCGCTCTATGAGGAGGAGTGGACCAAAAGGGGGTGGGGAGAATTTTTACATTATCCAGGAGATAATTACAAAGCAATCACAAACAGTTTCCGGTAAAGTGGTAAACAAGCCGAGGGCTCGTGCTCTTTTCCCAAGAATAATTAAAAGTCGCTTTGCATTCTCCGCATCAGTGTCCTTCTCTCCTCTCAGTAGCCACCTCTTGGCATAATAAACTGGCTTATTTATTTTCTATGGGACCATTTTTGTGGATTTTTGCTCCCACTGAAGAAAAGTGCCTTTTTGGCGACCAACACATCTTTCTCAGTGGTGTCTGCCTGTCCTCCCCATGTTACTGTGGGTTCTTTTTGGGCTTGTCCCACCGCATTCATGTGTTGGGGCAAATAGCACATCTATATTTCCTCTAGTGAATGAATGTGAGAGTGAATGGTAGTTTCATTGGGTATGTCTCTGTGTCAGCCATGTGACCAAATTTCCACTAGCACGTACCCCACCTAAGGCCCATAGTTTCTGGGAATTGCGACCCCCATAGACGGATGAAAATAAACAAATAAAACAGCTTCTGTGACTTATAATGATAAACAATTATTTTTTCATCTGCAGGTCGGTCATTTGTCTCCCAGTTTTAGGTTCGACACTTAATTTACTTGATTACATCATCCTTCTTGAGTTTCCGAGTCGTTTTGATAAGTTCAGACGCCCCCGGGCTGCGTTGCATTGCGCCGTTGACATGTAGTCATTACTTCACGACTAACAAACACCAGAATCAGTCAATTATCCTTCTGATCGATCAATGTAACCCCGCTGCCACTCATTTAAACGGCCAAGCCATCTGCATACCACTAAACTCTATATTTCTTTGTGTCCGTGTTGTGTTAGACGCAGCGGGTCGGCCATGATGGATCTACTGGACTGACAGCTCGTCTTCTGATTTATGGTTGTTTATCACAGCGGTGCGCCCAGAGTTGTGACCCTTTCTTCTTGGTTGACTCCAACTCCCATGATGCCTGTGAAACCTACATTTAGCTGCTGTGAACGTGTGTCTTTGTGGCTACTGTATTTGGGAGCTTGACACCCGATTTCAAATCCACTTTTTTTCTATAGCTCATTTTACAAGCAATAAGTGGTGACAAATATTAAACGATAAATATATCACTGTTTGCCACAGTGGTGGTGCAGTGGGTAGATGCTCGCCCTTCAACCGGAGGGTCGGTGGTTCGAGTCCCCGCCCGTGCACACGCTGTCAGGCCCTCCCGTCGACCCACCACCCGGTACCAGGTACCATGGTGCAATGGGGATCGGGTGGCGGTCGAAGGCTATGGATATATCACTGTTAGTTACTAGTTTTCATTGAAATACAAATACTATCATAACAGGTTCCAAAGGTCTGGTGGTAAATTACACAACATGCCACTATTGCCCTGGGGCAGACTGACAGAGATGTGGCAGCGATATTTTTTTTATTTACATTTTTTCAGGAAACCTCTGGACTACAGCTTTGAGAGTGAGAATTGAACTGCCAACCTATCAGTGCACTGTGGAAGCCATTTTGATGTTAGGTGGTGGAGCATTTTAGTGTTCAGGGCCAACCACAGATGAGGGCCACTGTTTTTCAGTAAGACCTAATAAAGCAGCTTATATTCCCATAGTCCACCATAGACATATGCTGTTGCTTATTGAAGTGTTATGCTGTAGCTCAAAGCGGGCACCTCGTCCTCTCTACCTGATGATATGCACAGGTTTATCAGGTTGAGCGGAGACATGGTCACCTTACCCCAGGCCTTGCGGTGACAGCCAGGCACTAGAGAGCTGCATCGGAAATCAATAAGCCCTTGGTCTTTAATTGTTGAGAAAAAGCTTCCCTGTTTACAGCAGCACATCATCAGTTAGGACGAGCTGGCTTTCATTTATTATAGTGTTCTTCTTTTAACACTTTCTCTTGTTAGATACAGCTCTGACAGGGATGATAGAGGAGGCTTCAATGTGTTTCAAAGGACCTGATTGATATAGACGCAACGTTGAAACCATTTGTGCCAGTGCAATAAGGGAATTGTTTTGTTTAATGTTTTTTTTACTGGCCACTGTATTAGGTAGACCGTATACCTAATAAAGTCGACCTGGTGTGGTCTTCTGCTGCTATAGCCCCAGCATGAAGTATGGTATTTTTGCTGCTCACTAAATATTTTATTTTTTCTGGCCAATTTTAACCCCAACAGATCAGCAGATTTTGAGCCTATATCACCCATCTTCTTAATTTGGAACTTTATCTCTTTTTGCATTGATTTGCTTGTCATACAATGTGTTGACCACGAGTAATTGTCATAGGTATACCTAATAAAGTGGCTGTTTGTGGCATTGGCAACATGGTCCACGCTGCTTTCTTTGTGAACAATATTCTTCATAACACTAATGACCGATGCATAATTTTGCCATGACCTGTTGTGAAACGTCACCTTTTCTCTTAAAACCATCCACTTTTTACCAGAATTAGATGTGTCCCTTGTTTTCCAGTCTCCTGCCTCCATCTGCAGCTCCACAAGCCACCCCTATTATCCCGTTACCTGGGGAGGACCAGCGGCTCCAAAAAAGCCCTGATTAGGTCCTGTCTGCTTAATTAGTTGGAGGGACCACGCCGCAGCTGTCCTTCCATCCCTCATTCGTCCGATTCACCACCCTTTTATGCCGCAATTGGTGCCATAAAATTCCGAAACAGCCCAAAAGCTATCCTACCATAGCATACACAACTCCAATTAATACAACTTGGAGCATTTACGAACTGGACAAGTCACATTTTAATTATGTGAAACAGTGGATGGTAGACGCTTTTGTCTAGCTGGGAGGAAAATCCTACAGTGAGGATCTAATTATGGCAATGTTGTGGTACTTATAAATTGACGATACAACTTAATTTTTGCCCCCTATTCACTGTTTAGCTCTTAAGTTATTCCAAAATCAAGCATTGGTTTACATACATTCTTTTTTTATGCATCTGCAACTGTGGGCCTAAGGCAGGTACTCCCTGGACAATAGCCAGTTTGTTGCATGGCTGACATATACAGAGACATCCATCCACTCGCATAACTATGCACTAGGGGCATTTTCGATTCTCTTGCGTGTCTTTGGATGTTGGGAAGAAGCTGGAGAGAACCCACAGTAACACAGGGAGGACGGGCAGACTCCACCCAGAGAGATTGTAGACACTAACCACATTGCCACCATTCATTTCTAGCAATTAGTTTCCTTTTAGCCTAAATTCACAATTAGCCTAGCATATACACAACTCCAATCAAAGTGTTTTTGTCTTGCTAAGAGGAAATTCCTAGAGTGAGGATCTAATTATGGCAATGTGGTACTTCTGAAAAGCCGGAAGCGAGACGATTGCTGTTAATTTCGCTCCCTCCGTCCTCCCCCCTCCCTACACCCTTTGGCGCTCAAGCTATTCAGGGCAACAGGCTGCTAAATAATTTATACCTATCTTTTACGGTTTGAGAATCGAGAGGACATGAACATGCATGGGCTACAACACAGGGAATCTAATATTGGCCCCTGTGTGTGTCAGCTTTGGGCTTAGAAATGGCACTGAAGGAGAAGGAATAACATGGACAAATACATTACACTCACTGGCCACTTTATTACGTTGACTTACCTAATGACTGTGAAAAATCAGTCGGTTGATCATCCGAATGGTTGATTTAAAAAATAAAAATACACACTATCCAGCGAGTGTCAGTTCTGTGGGTGAAAATGCCTTATTGCCTTTGGTCAGGGACTGGTTTGCGATAATAGACACGATTTATATGATGGTTAAACATGAAGCAGGTGAGCTACAGTAGCAGAAGACTACACTAGGTGCCACTTTATTAGGTACAAGGGCTATCTAATGAACATAAAGTGGCCATTAAATGTACAGTATAGTGATATGCCATTGTGTGCTAAGAGAAAGTGAAGCCCAATGTCCAGTTGTAAGTCTGTTTACCTACTTTGCCCTAGTTTTCTTATTTTTTAACATACAAAAATAAAACTTTAAAAAAACAGTATTGTATATGGACCATGTCACACTAGTAAATATTTACCCATTTATTCTCAGTCTGAATGAGTTCTTGTCTGTTGCTATCATGTATTGTGTTCCCTCCACTTTTGTCCCCGGGGAAGGCAGCTCGCACAAGTGCACGGATCACTTCTGATTAGCAAGGATGGTAAAAGAGAAAAAAGAGCCAGTGCCCGTGGTGTTTTTGAAACAAACAGTGGTGTGGCCTCCCCGGGGAACACAGCCATTTTCATAGCAGAGCACACAACCCCCAAAGGAAGTAGTTTTATCTCACAACTGCTGCTAACGTGGACTTGAAATCCTGTGACTGCAGATGATGCTATCGGCTGAATGACGACAGAGATCTTGGTATAGTAACACATATAAAACATACGGGAAGTTAAGCATTTTTGTTCATTACTTCAACATATTAAGCATATTAGGGGAATGGAGCTAATTCTATGAAATATGGGCTTAAAGTGGGGTATTGACAACCATTCACACTCATGCATTTGAATTAGTGACTATAAATGGAACCTAATAAATGAATGTCTGGGTGGTGGGAGAAACCTGTTGAGATCCACAGTAACACGGGGAGGACATGCACTCTCCACTGTAGAAGATGTATGTGAGCTGGCACAGGGATCCGACATTATTCCTCAGAGTCAGGAAGCACCCCAGTGTTTCATTTTTTGCATTTTAATTGATATAATTGACCAGTACATTTGTAGTTCTGCTTTAGTCCTGGCATACAGGAATCAGGGGGTGAAAGGGTTCAAGTTTATTTGTCATATGCACATTCAACACAGGGTCAAAAAATGGATCGGAAGAACCGTTAGACTCACTAAGATAGTCATGAAGTACTAGTAGCATGCAATAATGGTACATGGTAAGATAATAGTGTGCAAAAAAGAGATAAGTAACAATATAATAAACACATAATACAAAAGTACAATAAAAAAATAAAAATACAAAGGTGCAGTAGGATTTAAATAAGGTGTAAGTCGAGTATTTCACAGGTGGTTAAAATACTTCAGAGGAATTTTGTATTGCACATGATATAGTATTGCACTTAGGGGGAGCTGTGGGTAAATGACATCCACATGATTAGGTACAAGGTCTACTTAATAAAATGGCCACCGAGTCTATATTTTCGTTGTTGCCCCTTTTCCTCATAGCTTAGTAAATGTGTACAAATGTAAATGGTTTGGCATTTTGTGCATAGATCCTTAGAACAAGGCCGTTTTGGGGAGAACGGTGTGTAAATAGCAGAGGGGCGGGAGGCAGGGCTGATTTGTCTCTGTTCTGTCTTGAGGATTTACGGCGCGAGCGTGTTGAGCCATCAATCAATGGTGACGCACTCCAAGGACAACTTTGTCTCTTTATGCAATTTGTAAGGCTGTCCAGTCAAATTGATTCCTTAACCAGGAGTCGTCCGGCGAGCGAGAGAAGAGTAAAACCTCCCCTGAAAAAGAACATCAACCTCCGAGCTGGAGCCAACGCACGCAATAAATGATACTTTCGTCAAACATGGCAACACATGGTGGCAAAAAAAAAATGGGGAACATGGAAACAAGATGAAATGTGCTAGTAAATAAATGACTGATCGAAAGTGATTAGACAAGATGAGAGAAGACTGCTCTGGCTCATATGTACCTTTGTTGGAACTGCACTAAGCTTTGTACAGTTGAGTTACCATATCTTGTATTAAATTATTATGAAATGGTATATTATGCTAACCCAACTTTGAGCTTTTTACCACGTTATAATGTTGTTTTCTTATTAAAAGCATACAATAATATCAGCAAGACCAGCTAACTATAATCTCTCTTAGTAAAGTTTGCATGTCGTCACTGTTTTGCTGAAGGTTCTTTTTTCCTTCCACCACCACCAGAAGACATACAAAATGAATGACCCTAAACTGGTGAATGAACGTGAGAGGAAATGGTTGTCTCTTCTCTGTGCCATGGACTTCTGTTATTTTGTTTCATTGATGTTTGAGTATTTCTAGATGCTGAGGCACTGACCTTCTCAGAAGCTGAAAGAACACATTTAGCGGACAATAGGACAGCTATTACAGAAACACACTGTACATCTGAATAATTGATGGTGGGAATCACACACTGCTATTCTGAATTCAAAACGTCTAATATTACAAAGGCATGCTTGCCCCAAAAACCTACAGTGGATGTCCTTGGCGCCTAGGTGCCCACATAACAGTAACAGAAAATGTCGTAATGTCGATTTTAATATGGTCTTCGAGATTGGAGATTCGGTTCCCCATATTATTCTCCTGTGGAAAAAACATTTGACTTGCATAACTTGAACTGAACGGACTACAACATAAATATAGAAATAAATTGAGTCAGATTATCCAATGGAGTGTGCGTCAGTGCAGTCTGTCACAAGTCTTTATGTAACAACATGGCTCAACAGCTGTAAGTATTTTCAAAGTATTTCCAGCAGTGCCTCAAACTGTGACTTGATTTTTATGCAATAAACCCAATTTTATTCCTATACTGTTTGAACTTTGGTCTGATTATTTTGTTTCTTGATCCATTGTTTCTTAGACTTCTCCACCATAAAACATATCTACTTTATCACAAGCTTTCCTGACCTGGACACCTTTGACAGCTGGCACATATCACTTACATGAGGAGAATGACTGAAAACGTGTCAATAAATGGTTCCAAAATACGGGTGATTTGAGCTGGATCAGGAACAGGCCTGTCTCTGTGGCATGTCAGCACTGCAGCACATTTTGTGTGTGATAAGGGAAATCTGGAGGGAGATCCAATATTAACTACAGTGACTTCTTTTACAAAAGCCATCTTTTTGGCAGAGACATCAGTGGCAGTCATAGGCAGATAAAACAGATCAGACAACATGCCATCCTGTCAGAGCAGGGCTGATATGGCCCCAGCTAAGATCTGGAGATTATGGAGAACTGGCACAAATATATGAGTAAGTGATGGAGGCATGTGGCCGGACCCTAGTCACAGACCAATACTATAACATGTACTACACAAATATGACATCACCACTGGCAATGATAAAAATTACCTTAATAAACAAACTGGCGAGCTACTGAATTTTGTCAGCCAAAGAGAATGCTGCTGTTAGTTACCTGGAAAAAAAATGCATGTTTAATTTGGTCACTGTGTGGTATGCTCATCAGTCAATTATTGAGAATGAATTGGAGATCATTGGTTAAAGTCTGAATATCTTGTTTTGATCAAGGAGTTCATGAATCCAGCAGAGCCTAAGTATCAAGTCAACAGTTCAATGCTCCATAATTTCTTGACAAACGACAAAAACTGAAAAACAGCTCAAGCCATTGCAATTGTTGAGCCGCTTCACTCGTCCTGTTTTTTGAGCTTGTAGATCTGGCTAAAGTGTGATGTCCAACAGCTCTGGTCAGAATAACCTTTTTGTGCTTGCTGTCTAAAGGGTCGGGCTTCTAGGCCAGTCCTGCCACTCCTGGTCCATTTAAAAACTCCTGCTTTTGTTCAGTTGGTTTTCTGGATGCTTATTTGACATTCTGCTCACCTGTGCATTTGCCATTGTGCTGCTATTGATTTGTCTTGGACCCGGTCAGTCACAAAGAGTGCACGCCCGCCAGGTTATCAGTGACATCACCCCTTTAGAAACATTTGCTTCTCTCTCGGGTCTTATCAATAGTTTGGAAGGAGGAGTGCATTAAGACTAGCTGATTTATAGAGACATGCTAGCACCCAAAGGCCACCGGGTAACAATCCAGTCCAGGACTTCCTTTGGCTGGCTTATTTACTCACTCTCTCTTGAAGACGGTGCTGACAGACAAACAATCTTATGATGCAGCCTTCATGTCACGCCTGGCTCTTGCCTCCAGAATGTCTCAGTCAGTTGTCAGTCCCCCTCTCCCCTGCCATGGGCCCTGTTGACATGAGAATCCGTCAGCATTCGCGTGAGGGACAGCGGGACATGTTGTTGGCGGCCATTATTATTCATGAAGCCAGTGTGATCTACTCTGTCACAAGCCTGTCGAAACCCCAGCGCCCCCCTTATGCTCCTTAAAGGTTATATTATACCAAAAGGGGCCACTAGATGTCGCTCTACAAATTATTCTCTGTGTAATATATTTCTGCTCATAACCTAAGCGCCAACAACCACACTATGTGAAATTTCACTTAGGTCTTCTTAATAAAACAGCATAACAATGAAGTGATGACTGGTCACAGAAAATTATTGTGTTTGAGCACAGGCTACATTGACACTGACATCAAAACCAGGTCTAAAGCAGGATTAACCCAGATATAAACTAGATGTTTAACCAGGTCTAAACCAGGGTTGAACTAGGTGAAAACCAAAAATATAGCTTCTTATAAATACAAATTGCCCTTTGAACACTGTTTGAGCTGCTCAAGGCTAAGCCACCCCTCAGTATAAACCCTTAGCACATCCCTAGCGACCATTACTATTCATGAAGCCAGTGTGATCTACTCTGTCACCAGCCTGTCTACACCCCAGCTCCCCTTAACACTCTCTATCAGCCCAGGGGTAGCTAATGAGAAGCACCAGGTTAATACCACCACTGCAACAGCAATGGCTTTTACTCCTCTTAATTCATTTAGACACCGCTAATTGAAACCCATGTGAACTACACGCTGGTCACTATCCATTTTCGAGCTAGCCTAGTCTTAAAACCACTTCAACCCCACGTCTTCTGTCGTTTTCTTTATCTCAGATGTTTGTTGTGACTACTCATTCCGCGGAATAAAGTTTTGTGCATTTAAAGATCTGCAGACCTTGGAGTAACAAGTAATAATTTTAATCTAATCTCTGGCCTCTGTCTATTCTGTGTTCTCCAGCCAGCTTTGTGTTTATACTATTGTTTGTTTGTTGTTAACTAACCACCTGTCCTCAATTGCTCTTCCTTCTACCTTTGCTGTGATATCTCTTTGCGAAAAATAAAGTCTTGCCAGAAAATGCGAGTTGACAACCACAACCTAATGCACTTAGACTGAGCGGTGACAAGCAAAATTAACCAACTTTGGAGAGCCAAAAATGTCCTGGGCCAATTATCACAGGTAGAAACAGCAGCCAAGACTAAGTTGAGATAACCTCCTGGATGTGGCAAAGCGTAAATTAAAAACTCTGAATCGCCCTAAGGTTGTCTGACACAGCTTAGTCATTCTGCACTGGTTTAATCAGCACCATGTACACTGTGGGCTCATAATTCTGTACATTTGAAATAAAATATTTGCATTGGGAAAGGAGGGAGTGATATAAAAATGGGTAATTTGTGTATTGAACACATCATTAAAATGTACAAAGCAAGTGTTTTTTTCTTTTCAATAGTGGCTTCTAATCATATGTTGGACTGAATCAAAATGCTGCACTGGAGCCAATGAAGTTTAAGATGAAAGATTAGGATTGTATGAAATCTGACTCGTGTCATTACTAGCTACACTTGGACAGACATGTCTAGTAGATTTTAATAGTCTAGCCATAAGATCTATACTTACTGACCACAAAACCTGCTAGTCAAATCAAAAATCTAGATTTAGTGGTCAAAATGCCAAGTGTGCTAAAGCAGCAGCAGACCACACCAGGTACAAGGTCTACCTAATAATGAGTGTACAGACCTGCTTTGACGCTACATCTCAATGCAAACTTATATTATACCTTAAGTGACCAATAGAGGGTAGTGTCTCAAATGTGTGCATATTTTAATACAACCCGATCACATTATTTTCTTTCCTCTTGCTCAAATCGAAGGCATATTTACATTCACAGCTTATGCCTATGCTGCTGCAAATTAATATTGACAAAAGAGCTGAACGCCATATGGTCATCCTGCATCTGTTTTCTGTTATGGCACCATTCATCCCGACGTCTTTACCCTACACGCTTTTCACTGTTTGGAAGCGAAACTAAAGAGGTTGAGGCCTAATGTTGGAGATGCTCTGTGCTTTGCTCGGATGCAGTTGTAAATATTCAGATGAGCCATCATTGGTTGATAGTGTGAGAAGTAACGGGGCAATTTTTTACCTGCGCCTTCTTGTGTGGGACAGTGGGATATATTAAGTTGACAGCATTATCATCATCGGCAAAAGAGCTTGATTTGCAGACACCAATCTTCCCCCTATGTCTTCGAAAGGCTTATACTTATTCATTTAACCATTTGTCACTTCAATAGTTATTTTATGGCTGCCCTGTATTAATTGAACTGCTTCTATACTGCACAACAATTCAAGGTCCACTACGTCTATTACAAAAGGGAGTGTGCGGGAAAATGGCTTCACAAATCAGGCCAAGCTGAGAGCTGAACCGCACAATAATGTAACAAAATTGCACTAATCTTTCATTTACAATGTGCTCTGTCCTCAGCCATGCAAAGAAAATGTCTTAAAAGCCCAAAGTGGAGCTGTATAAAAATCATATTGGATGCACAAGAGGCATTTGAAGATGATGTCATAAAAATAAGGCTGATTTGCTGCCGTTTTCACCTTGATTTGTTCCATGTTAGATTTGACATATGTGGAATTATACCGCTGTAGTGATGGCAGGTCATAGGAAGAGGTTTGGCTCAATGTTTGCCGTTTAATTAGGTAGACTTTCTACCTTGTATAGTGGCACCCACAGAATCACACTGCCACTCACTGGATAATGCGTCAAACATGTACAAACCCCAGTAAATTGATCAAATTCAACATCCATGGCCTGTTCAAAGTCGCTCCCTTAAATGGTCAAATCCATTGACCTGATGAAATGTGACGGGCTGATAAGGTCTACCTAATAAAGTGGCCAGTGAGTGTATACCATTGCTAGAATCTGTAATTAAACACTGCTTTACCATGAGTACTCCTTCTCTTTTTAAACTCGCTCTATTCCTTGTCATAACATATTCAAGTCACACTTTGAACCATTTTCTTTTTGACTAATTTAACAAAATCATCTAAGCACCCCCCCTCCCGCCCCCCAAATCTTCAATGTGAATGATTATGTTTTGATATGTCCATTTTTCACTAAAGCTGGTTATGTAGTCAAGGAGACGGCAGCAGCAGCTTCCTCTTGCTCACGTTTTGTCACTTAAATTCATCTGTTATCTTCTCAAAGACTTAATAATACTTGTGTGTGACTCAGCGTTGGGCTAAAACAAACAACATGCTCCCGAGTTGATGGGGACATCCAATTTTAGCTGCCATCTTAATGGAATCTATAATAAGAGGCCGGGGCACAATAATGGCAAAGCACTGCGTCTTCAGATAACACGCCAAGCATCAAAACCCTTGTGATCGCCAAACAAGTCCAGCTTTTTCGTTCACCAGAAATGTCTAGATGTCAGTGTCAAGTTGCTGTTAGTGCAATTTCACTGGGTCCTTGCATTTTTCTGTATATAGCACAAAGTCTTTGTGGTGAGGGATGACTAGTAAAAATGAGCTAGCAAGCAGATTTATTGGACTTGAAAATGTAAGACAATTAGGTACATTTGAAAACAAAACAACAGTGTCGGATTAGCATTGACGAGACACTGACTTCCACCACTCAACAAATATTCAAATGAGATTGCATAAAACTCATAGAAAATCAAAATTCAAGATACTTTTGGGCTGGCTCCAAAGGTAATAAACGTGTTGGCTCAAGATATGTAGCTTAGTTTTGCTGGATGTGCAAGAGAAAGCAACTAATTCACTAACTAGGTGCCATTGTCTATCAAAACCAGAATGAAATCACATGAAAAAATAGGATCTGCTGCTGTTCATGAAGTGAAACTGAACCGAAGGCTGGCTGCTTTGAAGCATAACATCTCTTTTCACCCTTTTCACACGTTATTATTGTCCTAATTTAAGCTTTCTGTGACATTCGGGAAATAAGTCCTGCCGCAAGCGGCGATAAAGGTTCTCGCCACCCTTTGCGACCGCGTAGGGCATGCCGCGTAGGGCATGCAGCCACAGACTAAGTTATTGATTCAAAGGGTATTTATATTTTGGCCTCCATAGTCTGAAATGAATATTTTAGACCGGGCTACACGTGTCAAATTGCATCTAATGTTGCAAATGTTGTAAAGGTTTTAATGTTTTTCAAAATTAACGCGTCAATACGAACTTGTCACGACTGCACCAAAAGTCTTTCATACACCCCTTAACTAACTTTTGATCACAGCCATGTCCAGATGATGATAAAATGGTAGGACTAGTTGTACAAAGGCAAAATTCACAATATTAAACCAAAATGGCCGACTTCCTGTTAGTTAGGGCGTGAACCCTTTAGACTTTTTTGGTCAGAGAGGAGTGATAACGGTGTTTACCAAGATTCATTGGCCTGTGAAAATGTGTTTTTACTTTTCCATTACTTTTTTGCAACTTTGGGGCGTGACTATGCTAATACGGGCGTGGTCACCATTGATTTTTTTTTACATGTACGAAAAATAAATCATCTAGGTCTACCAGAAAGTACTTTTCTAGATGTCATAAGTTTCTAGGGGGCGATAGAGCACTGTTTTATATATATTTTGTTTTATTTTGATATAGTTGTGTTCAGGTCATGAAGGTGAACAAATACCTCTGGGGTACTTTTCAGTCCGAACGAGTATATAAACGCTAGAAATCAAAATGGCGGCCACGCCCAATAACTTTTAAGGGAGCTTTTAATAACTTTTGATCTCTGAGACGTCCCAATGGTATTCAGTAAGTTTGTCTGATAAAAACTCTAAGAGGAGTTTGTTAAAATGCGTTGTAAAAATATAATTTTTGATGCAAAATGGCCACCTTCCTGTTGGCAATAGGGCGTGGTCGTTTGAGACTTTTTTGCTCAAGGCCATATCCTGGATGAGTATACCAAGTTTCATTTGGCTATGACAAACTACGTTTTTTTACTTCCCATTGACAATTTTGGGGTGTGGTTATTCTAATACGGTTCAATATAGGGTGTGGCCGTCTTCATATTATTGTTTCCCATTGTTGAGAGGGTATGTGGACCAAATTACCTATCCAGCTATGCCTGGCTCGGGCCTTAATACAAAAAAAAAGTTACTTTATGCTGTGGGCCATTGTGGCATTAAAAACACGTAGTGCATTTACCCCAGAACTAGAGGCTTCTTCATTTGAATCCAGGGATGGGCACTATACATTTGTTTTGTTTGTTACTTTGAAGCCCCATTATCTTTTGTTGTTAGTAGAAGCATTCAGACAACAGGAGGCAGTGTGCACATATACATCTGACTGTCTTCTAACCATGTCAAACTCACACTTGGCGAGTCGCTGCAGATGTCGCCCGTAATGATGCACACACAATCGTACAGAACGGTAGCAGAGGAGCTGTGTCTGAAAATTAGTAAAAATTACTTTCTCATTACGTCCCTCATTGCTCCTGTAAGTAGTCTGGGTTTCCGCACGATTAGGAGAACGAGCCGCGCCGGAGCACCAGGGCCTTGGTACACACGTGCAGGCTGAAGACACACTCACAATGGAGTATGTATAGGGAGACAAGTCCAATAACATCTCCCATCACAGTTCACCTCTCGTCACCTGAACACTTTGACTACATGCAGGTAGAGAAATATAGATGATTGCTAGTTTGACTGAAAAGTGTAGTTTTAAATTGGATTTGCAGTACACACAGATAAAGTGATTTAAAACTGATTATATATGGCTTACTGTAAGAACCAATGGGTAGTCCGCAGTACTACGACATGGAATCCAGTGTTAACTAAAGCATTCTGTAGATTAGATACGTCTTTTTTTTCCGGAGCTTGAGGAGGTTGTCCACAAATCAGTGCTTGGATCTTCATTCCACACTGCCACTTTGTTTTGTATGAATGTTATAGTAGAATGGTGTGGTAGTTGGGAGAGGTTGTTGGCATGGTATGGCTGCCACATCTCCGTCAGTCTGCCCCGGGGCAACTGAGGCACAGGTTGAAAAACAGGTTGTGTTATCAAGTAAGTAAATATTTGTTTATGAAAATTATGAAGTAAATTAGATTAGACCATGATAGCAGTTTAGTTCTTTATCACACATGTAAAATCAAACTAGTGAAAAAGGAGCCTTTAGCTACTAGCATTTGGCCAGCCACAGTTCACCTCAAGTCACCTATAGAAGCCACTGATTGACATCACACTTTTAGACTCCCTCAAGTGGCTGTATTTCACACTTTTCACACACCTTTTTTCCTCCTTTTTATTTTAAGTTAAATGTTCAAACCTACTCAAGCATCAACTTCTCTTTGGGCCTGACGGGACCTAATTATTGCATGAGCCTCGGTAAGTGCTCGTTTGTCCTTGTCTGCAGAACAATCAGTGCCTCCATTGGCTTGGGTCTACAAAAGCCCCGGGCTAAACAAACCTGAATAAGTCCCCATCATAAACTACTTTGGCTCAAGGGCTTTTTGCAAGTGATATACTCTGGACTGTTGCTCAATCAAATGGCAAATGGTATCAGTAGATTTGACCATTGTTTATAAGTTGTTTTTCACATTTCAGTAGCCTACATGCATTGGTTTTATATAGCATTTTTCTGGGCACCCAAAGTTGCTTTACAGCTGATTGCATTATATATTCATATAGTCACACTGGTGGTGGTAAACTGTTTCTAGAGCCACAGTTGCCCTGGGACAGACTGCTTTTGTGAAAACATTCTCTCACTCAGAGACATGAAATAAATTCCCACTAACAGAGGGTTTTTTTAAATTCATTTTTTGTTTCTTCTCGGTAGGCCCAGTAATTGCTGTGTTAACTATAATAACAATAACATTGTATTTTGGCACTTTAGAAGCAGATTCTACCATTGAAATGTGTGCCTGCCTCCAGCCCTGTTAAAAATATAGGCTTTTTGTAACATCACGCACCGACATATTTGTTCAACAAGAAGATTGGAAGTTTCTGGTTACTCGTTGAACGGGATTGGAGACTTGAAAGTTGGCACGGCTGACAAATGGATCACTCAAAGATGGTCCGGAACAGGGGTATATGCCAGGGATCACCTTACATGAAACCCAGGAAGAGAAAATGCTACGTTTGCACAAAGCACTGCAACAGGAAACCCGGAAACTGGCTTTTGAATCACAGAAACCTCTGATTAGTTGTTTTTCCAACAATGGCTTTTTTCTTTTGTTCTCTTTTTATAAACTGGGTGAATCTAGGACACAGCAATGGACCCAAGCAGGTGTTCATAATGCAATGTAAAGGCCTTTTTGTTCATATATTAATCATGCTTATTTTAGTTTTTGTATGTTTTGTGGGTGAATTTTATCCCAGCAACTATAAGTCATTGGGTTATGGACATTGGTCAGTTAGTTGCAAGGCTGACATTGAGATGTAGATTTTTCACTCTCACAGTCCATCACAAGGGGCAATTTAGTCAATACTACTTCTATGGATTTCTTTGGACGGTTTGGGGAAGCTAGAGTGCCTAGAGAGAACCCACATTAACACAGTAAGGATATGCAGACTCTACTTAAAAACTCTTAACACCAGACTTGCAACATTTAATTACAAAAAGTGATAGTATTAGTTAATCTTTGTTTATCCACAACAGTCATTCCTGTTACCTTCAGGATCTGCTAGACATAGCCACACGTTAAGCCACATTTTTAGTAACATTGGCAAGATAGCACACACAAAATTACAGGAGGCTTTTTGTAGCTATATGTGGGATACAGCCATGGTAGCACCTATCCTTGGCTGTAAGTACTGTACAATATACATTCAATGTCAGATGTGTCAAGGCCTTCTTTTTTGGTGCCATTTCTGTTTGCTGTGCCTGCTCGGTAGTACACCCTATAGTACATTCCCAAAATAACTTCTCCGCTGGAATGCTTGAAAGGACGGGAATCGTGTTCATTCAGGTTAAATTTACCTCCAGCAGCTCCTTGGGAACCCACGCACATTATCCCAAAATACTCCCACCCTGCGTCACCGTTGGACCTTAACTTAGATTTGGAAAGGAAAACCGAGCCCAGATCCAGGGAGCGTGTGAAGATCCACGGCTCGTGCCAAAGTGTGATCGCGTGGAGGTGTGTGCCAGCTGACTCCCCCCCGATGCTAATGAAAAGCCGCTGTCAGTTTTTTGCAGCCTGTGGTCCGACCGAAAATTATATGTTGACTTTCAGTTTATACTCACTGTTCCTATTGCTTAACTCACATAAAACTATTTGGTGAGAATTTGGCTTTGATTTAAAAATAAAAAATAAATGTATTAATTGTATGGTTGATGGTATTTTTGTAATAAATGTAACACATTAATTTAGATTTTAATAAGTCCCATTGACTTATATGGTGCTTTTCTCAGTGCTAAAAGCGCTTTACCAGTGGGTGCATTATTCATTGACTCCAGTCAGACACTGGTGGTAAGCTTCCGCTGTAGCCACAGCTGCTATGGGGTAGACTTGACTTGAGATGAGGCAGCCTATTATGCTGACTGCCTCTCCAGGAAACAAAACAGAAATAAACACACATTACAATCACAATAATGCGTACATATATAGGCATAGTGGTGGAAGTGTCTTTCTCAATGACACAACAACGGCACAAAACATTGAGGAACTGAATTGCCAATCCTCTGGTTAATGGGCAACCCGCACTCCCTCCTGAGCCATTGCCCGCTTTTTTAGTAGATGCATGCACTTTATTATTCATAGAAATACTAAAAAATGCTTACTTAACCAGTAATCAAACATTATGTATTGTGGGTTTTCAAAGAAGAAATGATACCAGCCTTTTGATTTACAACCTCACAGATAATATTTTTGCTTCCACTACATCAGCACATACAGTGATAGAACAGTGATATCTAGACTTTGCATTCTTCACAGCTCTCATGTATTTGAATATACCGCTGCTCCCGTTAAGACCTGGTCACCTTAATGAATGGGTAAACAAGCTGTTGATCGTCCAACGCTGTGAACCTGTGGGATTATACTGTGTCCTGTTCTAAATGGAGGGTTATGTCAGCATTCATCTACATTATGAGGTCAATCAAACAGACCTGACATTTCGCCTGCCTTCACGTCGCTTTGTGTTTGTGATATCGGTCGATGTAAATAAGGGCACGCTTCTCTCCTGTTCCCGCTTTGCCTCAGAATTTGTTTAGGATTAGAAATCTCATTTTGCCCCCAGCCCTGCTTTGCTTTAGATCCGTCAGCTCATCTGCAGATCTCGGAGCAGATAAACATCACCGTTCTAAGGGCCTCAGCATTTTTTTTTTACTTTGTGCAATTTTCAGCAAACCAGTGTGTGCTGTTCCTGTCACTTCACAGGCTCAATGGAGGATGAGTGAGCAGAGGTGGGGTGTAGGAAAATGTGTACTTGGGTGAAGGTATTGAGAGTATATCAAAATAGTGCAAGTGGGCAATAGGGCAAAAATATAATATTGTAATTTTCACAATTTTCGATTTGACATGTAGTTTGTTTTTGTAGATTTTGTATTACACAGACTATCCTTTTAAACTACAAATTCAATGTACATTCAATCCAATGTTTCTCATGTTACTTACACTATTCAGTTTCCCTCTTTTATTATTATGAACATGGTAAAGAGCAGATCATAAATTAATGCACTGTAGCACGATTCAACAATATAATCTCAAAATACAATCGCCATGTCTAAGTAGAGGTTAAAGGTATTGTAAAGTTCAATTTGTAAAACAAATCCAAATACATGGTAAATGTAACTGCAGTCCACCTTATTTCAAATTTATTCTTGTGGAGAAACCTGGGCGCTATTCCCATCATTTCCAAAAGATTTAGACGCAAGGAAAAAAGCGAGGGACAGATAGACCGACATAATGGCCATCAGTCGGGTTATGGACTGTGATAATGAACAAAGAGACTGGAGATGAGTCAAAGAGCAAAACTAACTGAGCAGATCTAACCGTGTGACTGCCCAACTCAACCTAATCTGGGAGGACAAATGAAGCTATTAAAACTATACATCAATTCAAAAATTTGACTAGAAAGTAGATTTATCTTTGTTTTTGTTGATAGATTGGTGTGGTGGTTAGCCCTCCTGTGTTTCACCAAGGAGGTTATGGGATTCTTGGGCCGCCTGACTACAGGACTCTGGGTGGAGTCTGCATGTCTTCCCCGTGTTATGGGTACTGTAGGTTGATGAAGCTAAAATTGCCCCCTACAGATTTTTTTTTTAAAGTGCATGGTTGTTTTTCTTTGTATGTCTCAGCGTCAAACGTTCAACTATTTGGCTATTGTCCAGAAAGTACTCCACCTACATCCTATAGTTCTTCATAGTAGCTCCAGGCACCTTGCACTGGGGAAAATTCTAATTTCTCTTCTCTCTTGTTGCTCCTATGCATGGCCTCTTAGGATGCCAAAAATGGATTACATAAGTTGGTGGAACCTTGTTGCACTGCAGTGCCTGAACTGTAGGGGGCCAAAGCGGGGTACTTGGATATGCCCGTTCAGTTACGACACACCAATCTGTTGGACCTGGCTTAGTATGGCTATTTACCAACATCATCCTCCTGTCCTCGTGTATATGCTTTAGCTCACTTTGTTTGCCCCATTTTAAATGCCTGCAAAGCTTTACTCGAGGGGCTTTGTATTTGTCAAGAAATGTCAAGAAATTGTTCCCAGTGATTAAAAGTGAGAGTGAATGTCTGACTCCATGTGTGTCTCCATGTGTCAGCCCTGTGACTAACTGGCTGACACACCTAAGGCCCATAGTTGTTATAGTTGTTGAGATCGGCTCCATTCCTGTGACCCCTAAATGGAATAAGCAGATGAGGATAATCATTTTTAAAAACGACTCACTGCACAGTTTTTCTCACATTCGTAACAATTGGTTCAGAAAAAAATATTACTTAGTGTACCTTTGGGAGTCCAAGGTAAAGTCACTTGAGTACAGTAAAAATGTGTACTATGCAAAGGCAATGATACTTGGATGTTACCATACAAGCCAATCTGTTGAATCCTGACTCAGAATGGCCTCCTACCAGCAACTTCCCCCCCTTTTCCAAACGTAAGATGTGCCCCCCGTGGTGAGACGTCAGCCGGTAATCTACCTTAACCGGGACTATGAAGCGGACCAGAAAGTGGCGAGGTATTAGCATTTGAGCGTGGCGTACAGAAAAGGGGGAAAGCTTTTTACCAGTCCACTGCACCCATATGGTATTACTGTTGACATTTGAGAAGTCCTGTACCGCTGTAAGTGCAGGCCATTGATATTAGCATCATTAGAGGAAGTACTTGATCCTATATTGATGACAGTAAAAGAGTCAAGCACACTGTAAAATATGATCTTACTGAAAAAAATGTTGTTCCCTTGAAAATACTAGCTAACCTAATCTTTAATTAACTGTTTGGAAGCTTTATCTTAAGGGCTTTGTATGTAATTGTCAAAGAATTGCTCCCAGTGAATGTGGGAGTAATTTGTTGTCTGGTTATGTATGTATGTCTCTGTCAGCCCTGCGAACTGGCCATTGTCCAGGGAGATGCCCAGCCTAAGGCCTATAACTGCACAAATAGGCTGTGTGTGTGACCCCTGCTTTTTAACAGACTTAATAGAGTTTAATTTACATACAAAGACAATCCAGTCCAATAATTTTTTTTAGAGTAGGAAAAACTTCCATGGCATAAGATTATTACAGTATTACAGTAACATCCTCGAGATGGTAAAGCTTCAAAGTCCATTTTCTCCATACCTATGCTATATTTAATCTGGATTTACTATATGCCCACTACTGGATTAGTTCTAGTGAATTTCCTGATGCTAGTGGTATGTCAGATGTAAACGTGGAACAAACCTTAATTGAGATACTAAGCAAAATGTTCAAGCTCTCCAGTGATCAGTTGGTGCTCAACAGTTTCAACCCTAAACCAATCCATACACAATATTTTGCTGTTCCACTTTTCAGGTGATTACACTGGTCTGGAGACTTTTAATGGCTGTATGCCTCTGTGTTAGCTCTAAAACTATAACAGGCCTCTGTGCAGTGTGCTGGGATAGAAATGTCAGGGAAATAGGAAATAGTGGCAGAAGATATATCAATAATTGTTGATAATGGTTTGTTTTTATATTGATTGAAAATAATTGTCAATAAGTGGAAAAAAGACCATGTTACTGCATTCCAAGTTGATGCTTTGTAATTACAGACTTCATTTGTACAGATATAATCAATAGAAAATACATTTGGTAAAGAGAGGTGGCAAATCGTCTATGCCAAAAATCAACCCCATGCCATTCATTAATACGTAGTATATTCTCAAACGCACGCTTCTTTGGTTGCATACTTTGACGTTTTTCCAAAGCAGCACTTCACCAATTCCATGACACTATACCATGACACCACCTTTGCCTCCCACCTCCGACACGGTCCTAAATATTCTCTAGATAAGAAATAACATGATTAATCGTAGCCATTGTTCTGCTGGACCTATACACTCCCTTCTCACATCCGTCTTTGACCCCTCACTGTGGTCATGTGAAAGCTGGTCCCGGGCAGAATACTTTTCACAGGGACATAAAAGCTAGTCGAGTGTTAAGCTAAATGAAAGTCATTTGCTCTCCTCATAGTCTGCTAATGTAATGCTCAGCTTCACGGAATATTGGTCTTTTTGTAGTTATAAAGTAACTTGTTCTAAAAAAAGGGCGGTGTACCATAATTGAAGGTGATGGAAGGGAACAGAATTGGAATAGACATAATTTAATGATTGATTTCTTTAACTGTGTCTCACCATCTCGCCATTGTAGCCCTCTTGCACTGTAAAACCTATTCTTCTGCTAAACCGTCAAACTAATTTCAAATTGACTCAATATTAATTGCTGTAATAAATTATTTTTACATTTTAAGTTATGTCTAGTACATTTTGGTGTGTGTATTTTTTGTAGAAATGTTAATAACATGACCAATGGGGCGGCAGTGGTGCAGTGGGTAGGCGCTCGCCCTTCAACCAGAGGGTCGGTGGTTAGAGTCCCCATCCAAGCACACTGTCATTGTGTCTCTGGGCAAGACACTTAACCCACATTGCCTATGAATGAATGTGGTTGTGTGATTGGTGTTCGGTGGTGGTCGGAGGGGCCGTAGGCGCAAACTGTCAGCCACGCTTCCGTCA
>JAVQKC010023007.1:0-16363 GCA_036025475.1 Philypnodon macrostomus | reverse complement strand
TTTCTAAATTTGGCAAAAACATTCTTCACAAACATCCAGACAAATCAAAAAAGTGATTAAGGTGCCCGTTGGTAACAGTTGTAGCAGACGTACGGGGCAGACGTATGGGGCAGATGTACGGGGCCGTTTTCGCCGATATACACCTTGCTGTCGGGGACGACAGCACAGGCCTAGTTGTGAATGAATGTGAGAGTGAATGGTTGTCAGTCTCTGTCTCTGTCAGCCTTATGACTAATTTGCCATCGAACACCACCTAAGGCCCATAGTTGCTGGTATAGGCTGAAAATAACTCCCCACAACAGAAACACAAGGGAGACATGTTTGCAATTATAGTATGCACATAGTTTATTTTTTTCTTAAGTCATAAATCATTAGATCTGAAGTTACAGAGTTCCCAAAATAACGAGCGTGCTTTTGTAGAAGCAAAGTAAAATCAGGCACAGAACTGCATAGATATATTAATGATGTATTTAAATACTCTCTTTGGCACAAAACTGCAATACATAAAGCTTAACTTCTTTTTCTTTAGTGCCAACTAAAATCGTATCATAAATAAAAGCTTATGTTAAATTGTGTGACCAAAGCGGAGTTAACTATTTACAAATACTGCCCTCTACTGGTTAAGACAGGATCCTACATTTTCTTTGAGACACATTTGGGGCCTCGTTGGTATTAACTTCACAGTGAGCAGTTCATGTACAGCATTTGTCATAAAGTCAATTGTTTTTCTTAACAGAAAGCAAGGAATAATATCTTAATGCTGTGGGTTTTTTTCAGTACAAATCATTTCTACATACATTGATCCACCCATATGTTGTACAGTTCACCTCCATCAGCCTTTACTTATCTCTACAGCATGTGACTGTAACAGGTGGATGCTGGAGATACACATTCAATGCCATATTCTGTACCCATAGTGATAACACACACTTGATGAATTAAAACACTGATAGACATAACACACTCACTGGCCACTTTATTAGGTACACCTTTTCAATTGCTAGTTAACACAAATACTGTAGATAATTAGCCAACCATGTGGCGGTAAAATAAGTGCGCATCAGAATAAACTTGATTTAAGTGACTGGACATTTGTTTGGTGGAAGACTACAACACAAACAAAGACTCAAAACTTTCAACCTTGAAGCAGGTGGACTACAGCAGAAGACCACACTGGGGTCACTTTATTAGGTACAGGGTTGTCTAATAAACTGGCCAGTGAGTATATATTTAGCTATATGCAGATTGTACTTATTTAGTGACTTTTGATGGCACAAGAAAAAGACACTGGATCAGTATTAGTGCGTGCCTTTTTAACGATAGAAACATCAGCTTAAAGTAAAATTGTTTAGATTATAATACCTAAGCTAAACTAATGGTTAATAACACAAATGGTATTCATGTAACTTTAGCCTTTGTACAGTCAGCGGTAGGTCCAGTACTGCCCGGAGTTACTGTGGTGTTTTTGGAGTTACTGTGTGATGGAGGAGATGCTGCGGGACCTCTTCATGATGAGACGAACCTCCACGTCCGGGAGGCTGTCCTGTTTGGTCTGAGCACAGCCCTCGTCTGCTACAGCCATGTGCAGATCGAAACGCAGAGACACCGACTTCTTCCTCAGCTTTGGGTTTCCTCTGAAGAAAGAGCCCTCCCACTGCTTTATCACTTTGTCAATCTTCTCTGTCCTAGAGCACAAAGGACAGGGGTTTATATATTGTTAATATATAAAAATACAGCATACTGTATCTGTATGTTTTTTACAACCAGTGTAAATGTCACTTTTATTTTATGTGTCTGGATAAGTATTACAATATATGATACTGTTTAATGTGGAAAAGTATTGCTTTTATACTTTTAGGCCAATAGTATTATTAAACTGTAGCACATATGGCTATGGCATAGTACCACTGACTGAATCAGCCATTTTTAATATATTAATAATACCTTAATTAATATGTGAACATTACTGATGTATGTGAACGTGTCATTATGAATGTAATCTCATAAAAAATATTTCAATTGTAGTTTTCATTTAATATGTCAACGTCACCTGGTAAAAAATATCACGGACAACACAAAATACAACAGAGGGCAGTACAGAACAGCTCCTGATGTTCAGCTTAAGTAGCTTGTATGCAGCTTTTGAGTCAAGTTACCATCAAGCCAAGCCAATTTATTTATAAAGCAATTAAAAATAACAACAACGTCGTCAGCCAAAGTGCTGTTTGACAGTTTGAGTAATGCAAAAACATAATAGTAATGGAAATAGGGCTGAATCACAAAACAATACAAACATTGGATAAAACAGCAAGAAAGTCAATAACAGCTCATCCTTGGTTAAAAGCTAAAGAGAAAAGAAAAGACGTGAAGAGAGTCAGCCTGTCTAACATGCAAGCTCTATCTCCTCTAGAATCACACGTAAAATGAACTACTCTGTTGTCAGAAGTTTTACATTTTTTCTGACACATTTAATGGAAAACCAAAACTAGTCAAAATATTTTTGCTATAATCACTGGATTACATTTACAGAGATCCTTTCTATAGGTTCTGGATGTTAGTATTAGTCAATAAAAACATTTCCTAACCTCACAAATAGCCTACATGTATATAGGCTGCATGCATTAGTGATCAAATTACATTTACTTTTCTATAGCTGTCAGCCAGTCTTGGTTTAGCATGTTCCTGACCCCAGCCTGACGTACACATAAGCAGAATGTGCTGATGATCACAAAGGTTATGCGGCCTGTAACACCTGTATCACGAACAAAGGATTGTCAAATAATAACAGACGCCACGCCCTGAAGACTGCACGTTGGGCTGGTATCTCCACATCAAACACACATGTCTAAAGGAGGAAAATTCCCAGACAGCGCGATGGTGAACAACGCGTGGGAAATTGTGCACACAGCTCAAAGTCTAATGACTGGAGACACGCAAAGGTGAATCTTCAAGGCTTCAAAAACTAAAGCAAGCAAGATTCTGTTTTAACAAAGACTGAATAATTAGGCAGAGGCAGGAAGAGTTGCCAAAACTGGATAAAGTATCCAGTTTGAAAATTGCTACTACAAAATATTACTCAAGTAGAAGTAAAAAGTTTCCATAAAAGTTCAAATGTCTGATTAACTTTTACTATTTATTCAGATAAAAAATATAGAATTCTGGTACTCCTAAACAATAAATTATAAAGATAAAAATTATGACTTCTCAAAACAACCTTAAATAATTTAGACACGTAGAAATACAAAGTATGAGTCATACCAAACAATCGGCCAAACATCTCAAAGGTGAAAGGTAAAAGTCATAAAAAATAATGACTTTAGCAAAAGAACATCTTCAAAAGACGCATAATTAGAAGGAGTCAAGGCTACCATTATTTAGACTATTACAAAAACATAAAAACTTGGCATAGGACCCAAGGTTGGTAGCATCAAGTTACTCCTTTACATTTTGAACAACATATTACATTATGTTGGGAAAATGACTTTGAGCAGAATATATGTATCATGGGAATACTTTACTTGAGCAATGCAGTAACAATACTTCAGTACAATGTTTTGCTGCTCTACCTACTTCTCCACATTGCCTATAAATATTGCTTTATGGAGTGATTTCAGGTGCCTGGCTTAATGCACACAATGTTGAAAAAAGGTCAGTATATTGTATACTTTTTTTACTTGAACACAGTACAGTATATGGCTACTCTACCCACTTCTACAGGACACTAAAGAGAAGCTGTTGGCAGTTGCCTCTATACAAACTGCCTACATTTCCAAGTGAACAAGCCAGTGGTGCCGACTTCAGGCCAACGGGGAAATTCAGATCAATACTTACTCAATGGTGCCGTGACCCTCTGCACTCTCACGCACTACATTGCCCTGAAGGATCTCCTGTGTCTTTACTGTGGAGATTGGCAAGTCTTTATCCAACTCAGGCTCTGTAAAAACAAATGACACATAAACTGTAACCAGATGTGCCAGTCATAAGTGTTTCAGAGCAAGGGCTTTTCAACCTGTGGTACAAGAGTCTTTTGGATTTTAATTTGATCTAGTTTAGAGAGTTTTTATTCATTTGTAGTTCCATTTTACAGTCTCTGAATCTTACCTGTGAGGATAACCAGGCTCTGCTGTCGGAGCAGTATGGAGCGTCTCTTTATCCCGTTTTCCGATGGGAGAAGAGGTGGGATTTCAGGAAGTGGCTCTGACTTGGGCTCATCCGGGGTCACTGCAGGGTCACTCAGGCTGGTTTCTGAAACGTTCTCCTTAGGTTCCTCTGACGCTACAGGCAACTTCCACGGACGCAGAGACATTGAAGGTGCGGCACGGCTCATGTACCTGCAATCACATGGCCAGTATGAAAAATCCCTTAAATCCCTTAAACCTCAAAGTGCTATACCTTAATCAGACATTGTGTGATTTCTAAGGGTTTTTATATTGTTAACAAGCAATGACAAACATGGGAAGGCTCTGTTTTACTTTTTTGATGTTTGTGAAGGATGATTTTTCCGACTGAACGAATGAGAACTACATTGCCATATTCTCATCTCATCTTCTCGGACACATATTGGTTCCAATGTGTTCAGGGCCGGGGGTAATTAGGTGTTTCAGGTTTTATGTGCAAGTTAGAGGCTGAATAAATAAACAAATATACCTGACTTCACCATTTGTTGTAGGGTGGGGGGCAATAATAATATTTTATGTTGGGTACAATGTGGAGAATCACTGCAAAATTAACTGTGTCCAGAGTCCCATAGGGGTCAAAAACATAGGGGCGCAATTGAGGCATTCTTTAATTGACCTAATAAGTAATTTGCCTATGTGCATTAAATATAGACTAGCCCTGATCACTGTGCCAAAATTCATGAGGTTTTGTTTATGTTCAGTAGGATTAATGTCTCAATTAAAGTTTTCCAGCACAATCAGTAGACTGGCTCAATTAAAAATAGTTGAAACTCCTACCCCATATTTTACCATTTGCAAAGTTGAACCATTGCACCTATTACAATGTAAGTAACTACTTACTATAACGGTACTTCAACAGAATTTATAGCCTCTAGCAGTTATGAAATCAAAGATACCTTGCAACCAATCTAAATGTGTTTTTAATGGTTCTGTGAAATTGCAATGTATCAATCAAGACTGTATTGAGATCAGTTGGGCTATTTTTTTCATTGGACAACACATGTCAATGCTAAAAGAAATGGCTTTTGGTTAATGGTTCATTAAGACAAATTAATCTATCTATTTATAATGCTATGTCCTGCGTATAGCTCAGTTGGTAGAGCTTCAGCACAGTGTACAGTGTAAAACCCACCCTGTCATTGGTTCAACTCAAGACAGTGAACTGGCTGGATGCAAGTAATTAGTTGTCATCTACATAAGTGCAAAGTGTAAAGCAGGTAATCTTATTTTATTTTTTTATCTTATTTTTGGAACTGAAAGCTAAATGTGATGTGTCTAATATTTACTTCTTGGGTCTTTTAAAACCAAAAATGACAAATATGCATACGCTTGTGTCTTCTCACAAGCTGAAGACATGACAATATTGTGCTGCCTCCCACCAAGACAGAAATAATTTTTTAAAAGTTCAAATTGGAGCCATCTTTGGACTCAGTTGACCGGATGATTTGGAAGGACTCCAGTAGTTAAAAATGATAGAGTGTTGAGGTTGAAATGTCAATGGGAAGCACTTAGTGTAATTAAACCTTCCAGCACAAAAGACCCAAACTCACTGAAATCTGCGGCAGACATACATTACATCAATGAACTTTGGTCTTGTTTTATGAAAACTATTGTGAAATAAAATCTATAACTGAGATATAGTAAGATGCTAGCCAACATATACTTGCATGATGCAAGTACAAATAATTAAAAATAGAAAGACTGAATTTGTTGGATATAAATGTCACTGTAAACAAAAAATATTAGTTAACATTCCTTAAAAAAATTCTAGAAATCACATAATCTTAAAATGAAACCGATTTCAAGAGTTATGGAGAAATTCACGTGAATGTGTAAGTTCTAGCCCTATTGTCTAGGGCTGCTCCACCTAAAGCCCATAGTGCTGAGATAAGCTCCAGTCTGGCAACCAGGACTAAATGTAAAAAAAAAGATTAATGTAAATGTCAACTATAAGTAAACAAACAAAAGTCAAGGCAAGTTACTGCTTCATTACTACTAGTACTAGTTTTGGTTCCATCTTTAGTTTATATTGATTAACAGCAAATGTGGCTCTCAGTTGATCCAAATTTTAAACTTAGAAATTACTGAATTTGCGATTGATTGTTTTCAGCTCGTCAACCAAGAGCAATTCTACTTGTCAGTTCTCACCACTAGGTTTGTTGTTACCTCCCAGGATATAATTTACCGTAAACTGCACACGTTTGTTTTACAATTGTGTTTTATGTGTTTATGAACGATTTAAAATATTTGAAAAATGATAGAAAAATATACACTAACTATACCTTGTGAGGTGTCTATTTATTAGTAGTGGTCCTTTGCCAAATCTAAACCTAATATACTGTAGACTGTAAAATAATGTTTTTGACACTTGGGAATAGGACTCACCACAATCATCTCTGAAGGTTCTAGGACGATACACTCACATCCACGTCTGAGGCTGCCCGCTGAGCGCTTCCCGAAACTGAAATGAGACAATATAAAAGTCAGTCATGTTTTATACAGCAGTATTCAGTCTGTTTCCATTTGCCAAAACCATGTTGCAGTATGATGTGAATGCTAAAGTGTGATGCTAATTTGTGCATTGTGGTCTGTGTGCCCATGAATGCCTATTATGCATTGTTAGCAGACTCCAGCGGACTTTTTTGGTGTCAAACAGTAAACAACAACTGAAATAAATAGTGTCAAAAATTTTACACACAGGATCCTTCTAGTTTGTGAACAATATAGCTGAATTTAAAGAATGGTGATTACCTGATTCTATCAAAATAGATTGGAATTAGCTTGAGCCACTTAATATAACAAAATATGAAAATATGTTTCTGGCAACAGACAACTGATTCACTACATGTAAAAGGAAATGGATCAATGTTTAGCAGTGTTATTGAATGTAGCTACAGCAGATGTGTATAGTGAGTGAGTTAAGGGTTAGGTTTTCTGACCTAATTTATAAGCATTATACATATTCACTATGGAACCCTTGTATAAATGTTTAATGAAAAACAAATAAAACTAATAATGCACAATAATTACATTTTGGTAATGTTAACACTCCAAATTGTTTTGACCGAGAACCTTGTTGAAGTCCACTTGTCAGTGTTTTTTATTTCCACAAGATGTGACTCTACAGGGGAATGAGGCGTGCCTTACAGTAGAACAGCCAATCAGAGACAAGCTCTCGCCTGGCTCATGCTTTCTCAAATCAGCGATATCAGTAGATAAATAAAAAGTTTGTGCTGGAAGACAACAGTCCCCTAAATGCCTCACAGCCCTCAGCAGCCTGCAGTGGGGGCGGAGTAAACTTTCATTATCGGGATTATCTGTATGACGTCATAATTCTCATTTATCGGTCGATAGTTATCGGTGACCGATATCATCGTGCATCCCTAAATTAAACAATTAAATACAAATATGTATCTTCTCCCAATAAATAATAATTACTTATTACCAAAATAATCTTCATTGTAATTTTTTCCATAATCGAGCAGCCTAAAGTCACAGAGTGTACAGTAGTTGAGGTGGAAGCATGAATATTAAAAGCACAACATGTCTCCGTGGAGGCCAGCAGTCATGGAAACACAGAACAGGAGGACATCCAAGTTGTGGGCGCGGACTAAGAATGGCGGCTTTGTCCTAAACGAGAGCTCGGGGCCAGAGATACAGAGATGTCCTTGTTTAGTATTTTTAACATGTTGTGATTGAGAATGTGACCCACATCTACTTGGCCTTCTGATTTGGATTGAGAAGATAAACTCCACACAGTGACTTTGTGTGGCTAATGCTGAGTGTAGGCATGACTTGCATTCAGCCAAAAAAATACAGACGTCTGTTAGCATTAACGTATTTAGAGTTCATAACATACAGTATATCATTCTGTCTTTTTACAATTACCATTTTATTAGACTAAATGAGACTAAGCCAGGTAAAAACTAGTCTGAAGTCTAAAGAAGCTACCAGAATTTAACTAATTTTGTACATTTCTTTGTCGTGTTGTGCAATTCAAGAACCCGTCTATGACCCCTAGTATTGACAAGAGATTTTTGCCCATGGAACTGGGGCTCCCTGGATATTGTGTCTTCTTTTAAACCATAGACATACAGCAGGCATCATGAGTCAGAAGTTACACTTATAAGTTACTATACACCCTACAATCTACCTGGACGTAATCAAACTTTGCCTGCCATCAGTGACAAGGAAGTTTTGCCCCCAGAACTGCTGTTCCCTGAATATTGTATCTTTTTCCAACCCCAGTATGTGAAAATGTAATTATCAATTTCTGAAGCAGCAGGAAAAATAGTTCCTCAAACAACTCAGAATCTCCCTTGCTGTAACCAGTGTCAGACCCTGGCATCAACAAGGCATTTTTGCCCACAGAAATGCCACTCCTAGACATGGCTGTATGTGAAAATCTTATTCTAAATCTCTGAAACAGCAGGTAGATGCAGCAACATAAGTCATAGCATACGTTCACAGAAAATATACCCCTTTAAAACAGCTGTTGACTCTGCACTTAATGAATCTATAAATTTTTACTGTCAGTCCACTAAATGAGAAAACTTCATGTATCATCATGTATTTTATTGGACTAAAATGAAACTAAACCAATACTGAACGAGGACAAACCACAAATTAACTGAATCAGGTAAAAACCAGTAAAAATTCAAGCTCTGCTGACAAAATACTTCTGAGTAATAATGGGCAATATGGCAATCAGAGGGTTGGCGGTTTAAATCCCCATCCAAGCACATACTGCTGTTGTGTCCCTGGCACGACTTATGAATAAATGCGTTTGTGTGATTGGTAAAGTGCAATATGAATCTGTGATACAGTACATTTATGTATGCTCTGCTCTGCTCTATCCTCTAAACCTACATCAAATGCACTATTTATTTCTGAGCTTAGCTGACAGATCATCTTTGCTGGAAATAAGTTGCAAAAGAACCGCAGCATTTGTCTTGTCACTGACTAAGCCTTTACACACTCGCTGACACTACTCAGCCTTGTACAAGTGCAGTTAAAACCAGGGCTCGTGCAAACAGCCAGCATCAGCATTAACCCTTCACTCTCTTTGTTTAGTCTGCCCATCGTGGAGCGGACTCTGCGATGATGGGCTTCATGGTAAATCGCAAAGAGCTGGTTGTCAAACTGTTGTTGTAAAGGTATCGGAACAAGATGAGGGGAGTGAAGTAAAAAAAAAAACTGCAGAACGAGCAGAGAAACAACAGAACGGCTGACAAAAGAGAGAAAAAAAAAACACCAAACGCAACAAAGCCTGTCTGAAAGAATGGAAAGACAGAACAGCCATGCAAGCTAAATGGACTGAGAGCAAAAACTAAAACTAAACAGAAACACTATTTGGATGGCGCCTTAGAAAGTTGCAAATGGTTTATGAGAGTTCCAGTTGTCCTAGGAAGTCAGGATTTCCCCAGCCAATTACTTTTTTTATCCTGGCAGCACCCTACGTTGCAAGAAGTTGAATAAAAGTGTAATATTTATTGAGCTTTTGTTTTTTCTCATTAGTCGGCCACTACTGACACTACTCTGTGAACATGCTACTAAAGGGGCATTTGAAATGTTCTAAAATGCTCTGCTATTGCTATTGAACTTGAACATACGTCATTCCAAGGTATGACTTCCAATCTCCGAGGAACACTTTATTTATCTTTGTGTAACTTTTTGTCATATGGTACAAAATATGCAGGATATGCAAAAATAGGTTAATTGTTACCCAGGACCTACCCAGGATTATGAATGTCAAAAACATTTGTAAAGTCTAAATTGAGTACTTTGTGTCTCAATGTCATTGAAGGAAGAAAAACTGCAAAGAACTGTTAGCTTTAATCAAATGTGTTCTAAGGTGCCACAAAAACTTGTCGAACCATCAACTGTCAGCCCACCTTGACAGGTTCCATCATGCCCTTGTACATTCCCCATTTAAGTAACGCAGTCCTCCTTGTCGCAGGCTTAAGATTGCTGCTGGCATTAGGAGATTTTAAAGTGCGCTGTTTGCAGATTACAGCCTAGTGAACAAATATAGAGGTGTCAGACGTGCTATGTGGGTGAATGTAAATGAAACAACAAAATGGTGGTGGATAAACATTTAGTTGGACTGGAGAGGAGTCCAACATTGTGAAGTTTGGCCCATGCAAATAGAACTTTATTAGCTCCACTAATAATGCCGAAATGTGTGCTCAAGCTATACTGGCAATAAATAATTCAGCACTTGGAAATTTGTGCTTCAGCTTCTTTCCTGGTGCAGTACATAGTCCACATCAGATAGTAATGCCATGTTAATGCTTTAATATTAGTAGCTACAACATTCATAAGTGTGTCCATTCAACAGGGTGTACATAATTTGATGATCCAAATGGACATTGTTTATTTATTGTTCAATGGCCTCTTAATTAGTTGGTGAAAAGCCTTTCCTTGTACATTGTCAAGCTCCACAAAGCTAAGTCATATCAGAACAAAGTCAAAACTAGGTGTAAACCTGATATAAACCAGAGCTAAAAAAACGTTTTAAGTGTAGTAAAACAAACAAGCCTAAACTTGGAAAAAGCCAAACTAGTAACTAGTAACCATAACTAGTGACCACTTTGAGGCACTGATAATGACACTGACACTGGTGAAACAACTGAACTAGGGGAAATGTTAGCAATTTGCAATTTAATTATAATGAGGTTTACTGAATCTTGCTAAGGGGCAGGAGAGCTAGCCACCGTGCAACCTCATTTCTTCTACTATAACATATTGCTGTAACTGTGGGCAGACACAGACATACTGTACATGTCACATTCCTCCACTTACAGTCATCAAGTACATTGACCATCTGACCCGATGTCGACGATGTTTGTGATGTTTTATTTGTACTGTGATGCATTGTGTATAGTCACTGATGTCCAGTGTTCTGTAAATGCCTAACTAGGGACGGGCATTGAGAATTAGCATTGGCTAACATGCATGTCTTTGGTCAGTGGGGTGAAGTCGAAGTACCCCAAAAGAACCAACGCTAACATAGGCAGAACAAGCCGACTCCATAATCAAGACCAATGACCTTCTTGCTTGTAGCTGGTAGACACATATGCTAGATAAATAAAATACCATACTTGTTGCCAGATTACTCGAGACAGGCAGCACGTTTCTCATTTTAAAATGAAACCCTGAAGTGTGTGTGTTGTCAGTTGACTGATTGACACCTCCCTAGCTCGGGAGGCCTCTGGTTATACAACGGGGTCTATGGAATGTCATTGCACATGCATCACCAGGCTTTCCTGGATCCACTCTGTCTGACTGAACCGGTGCGAGCGCTAATCTGGGCTCTGCTTCGACTGCGGGGGTCAGATGAATGTCTATGAGTGAAAGACTAAAGTGGGGGGTGAGTAGGCGGGGATGCTGTTTTTAACCTGTTGTTCTCTACAAGGACAAAATGCGTTTGGATGGATATTTTTGATGTCCGCCATTCTAATGACAATTGATTCTAAGGAGTTCTGGCTTTATCAAAATGTTGAGTCATGTTTTCCATTACATTTAGTTTTGGAAACATTTTTAAATATTTGAACCCTTACTGCACCAGAGATGAGGACTGTTATGTATGGGTAAATTGTGCCCACAAAATGCCACCTGAATTTAAGTAAGCAAATTGGTAAGTCCTGTAGTTGGTCAGGTCAAGGTTCAGCAACATTATGTGCCCAGAGAGTGAGGTCAGCTGACTACCTGAATGGATTGACCAGGATTCACCGGCCTCGAATTGTGAAAGAATGGTTCAGGGAGCATTATACATAATTTTCACACACGGATTGGCCAATTGAGAAGCTTTGGAATGTGCTGGAGAAGGCTTTGTGCAGTTGTCAGACTCTCCCTTCATCAAAACAGGATCTTAGTGAAAAATTGTACGGAAATAAATCTTATGACATTGCAGAATCTTATCAAAGCAATGACACAGCAAATGTGTGCCGTAATCACAGCTAAAGGAGGTTTAACAAAAATAGTATACGATTCTCAATAAAAAAACTAATAAAACAAAATAAAAAACAGATAAAAAAACAAAACAAAGTAAAATAAAAACAACAAATATATGAAAGGTAAAAAAAAAAAAAAAGAAAAAAAAAAAAAAAAGTGTGGGAGCATTGCTGAACTAAATAAACAAATCCCCTAAGGCTGATGTCTGGCTTAAAAATATGTGAAAAGAAAACTCTAATAATGATGTCTAAGTGATAATTCCCAATGCAAAACACAGTTAACGAAAGTGCCCCTTAAATGTGAAAGTGGGTGGGGGACTCCTACCTCTTTTAAGCCTTCTTAAGTGTGGCCCAATAAGGACAAAGATTAAACCTGGGAGTTATGCAAGAGTCCAGAGTCAGCCCAGCGTGAGGTCGAAAGTGGGGGTATACTTTAGGGAATTCTTAGCTACTGCTGTTTAAATCCATGCAGACCTAAATGGTTTACCAACAGGACACCAGGGCCGGCAGCTGACCACAGCTCACCTTGCGAACATAAACAGAATGCCTCAGTTACTGCTAGCCAACCTTTACTCTGCTGCTTCCAAAATAGCACCAGTTAGCCAAAAGTTTCTGCTCATGACTCCTGCTTCTAGAAATATGACGGTACTGATATTGTATTGAGGTGGTATTTCTATGTTAAACTCTGGGTTCACCAAAAAGGTCAAAATTCAAGTGTGTTCTCAAGCTCCAACAGAAAACTGTAAAGTACTGTATAAACTAGCAAGACCATCACCATTTATACAGTCCACAAAAACTGAAATACAAAAACTAGTTACATTTTGTCGTCTTTCCATATATGGTAAAAATAAGTTGTTGTTTTTTTTTCAAATTTTACACCTTAACATGCTATGAAATGCAGTTCGTCATCCAACCAGTAGGATGACCAAATGTCCAACTTGTGTTGGATTGCACAGCATTTTTGATTAAATCCTGTGTCCTATAAATTGAGGCTGTGTTCTATTATTTTGACTAATCCCAGTACAATACTTTTATTTATCTACATTGATAGATTCATATTTTTCTGCATGTTTATGAATCTATATTGTTAATGCAAGATTAGAAATGGTCTCTGAGCCATCAAGTAGATAATGTGTAGCAATTAATTTAGACAGAAAGACTCTTTCAATGCATTGGTATGCTTTGTTCCTGTATTTGCAGTCTATCAAAGGCACTTCCTACTACTACTACTAGAGTTGTACACTCACCGACTCAATAGTGACTCATCACACACATTGTTATTTCACCTTAGAGCATCATTATTAGCATATGAATAAAAAATAAAGAGGACATTATTTTCAGAAACATTATTACTATGACTTCAAAATAAAATTATCTACAACTTATAAATATAACTATATGCAACTTTTGAAAGCACCGCAGATGCAAAATCTACTAACAAGTGGTTTATATAGAAAGGATAATGTTGACAAATTTGCTCTAATCTAAAGTAGAGAAAACAAGTCAAAGTCACTTTCAGCATTCCCTTTCAACCTTTTCAGCAGAAACCAAAATGTTACAAAGTCTCAAACACATTCAATAGTCTAATATTGTTGTTGGTCAGATAGCATTTTGGTATCTAGCCATTTTCAACCTTTTCAAGCATTAGAGATTCAGACAGTAGATTCAGTTACATTACATATTCAGATCATGTTTTTTATTCTTCAGTGGAGTCAATTTTGCCCTGTCAAATAATGTTTTTGGTCAGCAATTAATTTTTAATAAATATATTTAACCATTTTAACAATTCCAAGTATTTTTAACTAAATCAAATATGGCACCTACATTTCTTCTTTCCGAGTACAATCTCTATCTATGTTTTGCTTTCAAAGCTACCAAATGCCTGTCTGCTCCTCCAAACACCAACACTGCACACCCTTCTTCTGCTTCTGGCAGCACACTCCGCTCACTGTCAAAATCTAAAATAGCTTCAAAGCCATGCCTTGCATTCCAACTTTTCACTGCAAGCAGCTCCTGACTTAGGGGAGACCAAACAGATTTTTAAATTGCCACCAAAAAAGCAGAAGTAAGATATTCTCCAAAGTTTCAACACTTACCAATGTTTTTCCTGTTAATCCTCCTAATTTCACAAGATCGCCCACTTTTCAAAATATTCCCAAAATTTTGGTCCAATAAAAGTCCAAGTGTGCAACATTGTAGTAGCGGATAGTCTGAATGCTGCTGTCTTTCTGAGCTCGTGAAAAGTGTGTGGTCAGCCTGTAGTCATAAGCCCCACCTCTTTCCCTTGGCCACAGCCCATCTCTGGCTCTCTGTGTGTGTAATGCAGTGTTGACTTTTGCCAGCATTCCAGCGTGCGACTCACTTCCTGCTCCCGGGTTACGGCTCACTCAAAGGGCGGAGGAGAGTTACAGGCTTGTGAATGAGGCATGCATTAACGGCCCTGCAGCAACCAGTGGTTTCTTACATAGAGCCAGAACTGGTTCAAGTAAGGAAAATGAATGCAAAATTACATAATGTTTACATAATACAGATAAAATAGGGGTGAGATGCATTGCAGTTGAACTTTTGTAGCAGTAAGAGTGCTGAGTCACTAGATTTAAAGGATCGATCAATACCTGATATTGACGATACTCTTATATATTGCAATTTAATGTATTTAAAATTGTATTTTTTAAATACAGTGAATTTAATAATTAGAATAAAATCAAAATAAGAAACAAATTTTAAGTACTGCCAGATTTTATTTAAAAAAAAAAATAAAAAAAAATAGTATAAATTCCGATATATTGATACAGCAGCCTGCAATACTGATACCATATATAAAAATATATATATTTTGTCCGACCGCTAAACAGAAATAATAAATCTAAACTATAATATAACTAAAACCAGAGGACACTACAAAAATGGTTAACCTTTGTAATGTATGTGTTACAAAGTAATAAAATGTAAACTGCCACGTTATCTATCCACTTATAATTAGTACAAATAATATATTATATCGGCTCCAGTATCGGCCTCTTTTACCGATTCACCAATCCTGCTTCTGGGCCAGGATCAGCATAGCTATTCAATCGGTGCATGCCTATCAAAAAACCCACAAAAATATGAACAGCCGTAATGGAGAGACTGTCCTATAACTGAAGGGTTGACGGTTCAATCTCGCACCAACCTGTGCATACTGCCCTTATGTCCTTGAGCAAGACACTTCAAACACATTGCCCATGTATGAATGAAAGTGTGAATGGTGCATTTGGTGGTGGTCAGAGAAGCAGAATAGCTGCCATGTCTCTGTCACTGTGCCCCAAGGCAGCTGTGGCTATGGTGTGAATGCTTTATATACTCACTTGTACATGCTTTGAGAAATCCTTGAGGCCACAACACAAACACCTTTGCGTATTTTTTTTTTTTTTTTCATTTGACCTTTGTTGAACCAGGAATCCCACTGAGATTCAGAATCAGAGTCCTGGCCCTAATGGAGAACCTAAAGTACATGATTTTAGTGATAAGAGAAACTGGAGTGCCTACGCAGACACAGAGAGAACATGCAAACCCTCTTAATGTGAGGCAAGAGTGCTAACCACTGTGCCACCGTGTAGCCCTTTGTATTTTTAAAAGAACTGGTTTCCTAGATAAGTAAGGTTACTCTGTTTTACAGTTTACAGATTTAGCTACATTTCAATAGTTACAACTTCGCTATCAGTACCTTTTATGAGTATAGTCAGAAGTCATATTTCTGACACATTCCAGTCTTGCCTGAGCTGCTGCTGGCTGTCGACAAACAATCCCCTCTCCACTGACCTTTAGCCATTCGCACTAAACTGAAGAGTGCTGACCATCGCTCTCAGCTGATGTCGATGTTGTAAGTTGTCTCGTGTGAAGAGATGTAATGAAGTTATGTTTGTGTCTGGTGCTACATGCAACGACGGTCAACTGACACTGGTAACTAGAAGAAGGGTGAGCCAGGGGAAGTGAAAACAAAGTCAGTGGAAGTCAGTGCTTTAAATGGCATCACAAGTGGCCAATACATGATGATAGTGTAAGAGGTATTTTGGAAGGTTGGTAGTAAGATCCTCAGTTCAACCAGTGAATATGAATGTGTTGTGGTGTGTCTGGTGGTGGCCATGGAGTGAGTGAGTGAGTGAGTGAGTGAGTGAGTGAGTGAGTGAGTGAGTGAGTGAGTGAGTGAGTGAGTGAGTGAGTGAGTGAGTGAGTGAGTGAGTGAGTGAG
>JAVQKC010023006.1:0-17462 GCA_036025475.1 Philypnodon macrostomus | reverse complement strand
AAATGTCATTAATCGAAGATGTACCAAACTCAATCTAGTTCTGCATCTTCATGATATGTACCTGTGTGCAACAGTTGAAAAAGATCCAGCAAAGAATTTTTGAGTTATTGCGTTCACAGTTTGGGGCCGTTATAAATTAATTACTTAATTAATATTCATCAAAGAAGTACCCAAATCGATACAGTTTGACGTCTTTATGGTATGCACCTGTGTGCAAATGTTGAAACTGATCCGGCAATTCGTTTTTGAGTTATCGCGTTCAAAGCTAGGATCTGCGGACGCGGACGAACACCGCAGTGATTCCATAATATCGGCGACACGGTGTTTTCGCCGATATAATTACTATAGATCTATGACACATGCAGCTCTTCAAGGATACACTGTGGATACATAATGGTGGCATCAAATCAAATTCTGACTAAACCATTTAACAAAATTTTACTCCAGTTTACATTGCCACTATAATGCTGAATTGTGACTTTCTTAATAGCAGCAATTACTGGATATGCATTAGTGTAATTACAATGACCATTAGCTGTCTCTCCAGTATCCAGATGTAGAAGTTCTATACAAACCATTACTGGCCACGTTTGTAGGTAGACCATGTACCTAATATAATGTGTGGTCTTCTGCTGCTATAGCCTGCCTGCTTTATGTTCATGTTAATGTCTCTGAGCTCTGGCACCAACAAGGCATTTTCTCACACAGAATTGATGCTCACTTTCTTTTTCAAACCATTCTCCGTAAAGCCTTGACGATGGAAATTTGTATGTAAAAATGCCAGTGGTTCAACAATGTCTGAAACCAATAATGTTACAAATGGACATGTCTGTATGGGATGACAGCTTGTTGCTTTGGGCTGCCCTCTGTATCTCATCTAGTCAGTTTGCATGCAGCAGCGATACAGGTCAGGATAGGACTACTGATCAGGGGGCAGATATATATATACGGGACAAAGAAGTGTCTGGGAGAGGGGAATAGGAGCGCTCAAGTAAATAGATGAGAATGAATAAAGTGTTAGTATATGAGGCTCTCGAGAAGATAAAATAGAGATGAAAATGTAGTAGTAAATGATCCGAAGGCTACATTAAGATCTTCAGATCAGTAAAGACTCCTTTATCCTATAACGCAGCATAAACAGAATTTGAGAGAGTTTTGCTCACTGGATGGACTTGACTCACTTTGATGAAAGTAACAATGCCAGCTTTAATACATTTGCCAGTTTTGCCATGAAATCAAAAGGGAGCATACATAGATCCTTAAGGTACACCTACATTTTTAGATTGATCACTTTTTGCCTTGGTCTCAAGTCACATAAACACAGCCTGGAAAGTGATAACCCATTCCCATGAATTCATTTAATTAATTTGCAAAAATAACTGCCATTCACTGCCATTTTCATGTCATGCCATGTCTATGCATTTATTAAGAGGCATCTAAAAAACAATACATAGAGTAAATCATTAAATTGGGGGTAAACTACGGATCACTTTACAATAACTGGCAATAGCATCAATATTAGAGTTACAGAAAACATAAGACAATTCTATCATGGCTGCCTATCTCGCATACAAGCGATATATGCATCCACACACACACACACACGCACATTTACACACTCACACACACATACATGCACATATACACACACGTATACACACACGTATACACACACACACACACACACACCATTTCAAATATGTAATATTGGCCTTGTTATCAACTGTTACTGACACATGATGTATTATTTTATGTATGCTCCCCCACACCCCATCCTTTCTTTGTTTGTATCTTCTGTACTTTGTTGTAAATATATTCTTTTGTTATTATCACTTGGTGTTGCAAAATAAAATAAATAGATAAAATAAAATAAAGGCAGATAATTCTTACTACTGCCCCTTGGAAATTCAATTCAACCAAGAATCAAACTCAAAACAAAAATGTATTGTTTGGAACAAAAAAGTACATGTCTGGCCAAGTAACACGCACTAATAAAATAGATTTTGTTTTTATGCTGTAGGGCGGTAATGATAAATACATGTATAACTGGACTTAATTTTCCATTTTCTCTTTTGGATGTCTATACTTTCATTGTTATTTCTTGTAACATTTCAACCAGGTCTTTGCTTCTTTGACGGCTGCATTATGGGACCTTTCCGTGCTGGAGCTGTAGGTGTGAGTGACTGACTGCGTGCCCCTCGGTGTGTGCGTGAGAGAGGTGGGAGCTGCTAGGCCGAGCGTGAATTATCCTCAGGAGAGAAGGTGATGCACGGAGAGATACAGAGATTGTGTGCCTTAACAAAGAACACATGGACTGTCAGTATTGGACCAAGAAGTCGATAAATGCGTAGAAATCAATAAAAGTTAATCACAACATGGTACAGAGCTGCACAATCTATCACAACAGTATTGTTAATGCAATATCGGCAAACAAAAGCACCGCAAGGAACTGAATATGACAATACTTTGATGTTCTTCTATCTACTATATATTTACAGTCAAAATAATTGTATAAAGCCACAAGTCAAATGATGTTATGATTAATTTGGTTGATTATTATTTTCCTAATTCAGTCTATAATGTAATGTATAATGTAGACCTGGATTAAAACAGAATGATACAATTTTCTTTAAACAGCTTGGTAACGCTTAACACTGAAACTGTAAGTACATTGTAATAACACTGTAATTATACTACAAGTATACTGTCATTACATTCTGATTACAAAATAATTAGTCTACTTACATTCTAGTTACATCTTTATTACATCATACTAAATGTAATTAAACAGTAATTACACTATTATTACACCATTACATTATATATATTACAGCATAATACACCTTTTATAGCACTATAGTAACAGTATGTTGTAATAAAGATGTAACTACGATGCAATATGCTGTAATATTTTTGGAATAAGAATGTAATAACAGTGTACTTGAAGTATAATTACAGTGTTATTACAATGTACTTGTATTTTGTACTTGTACTTGGATTTATTACTGTTTAAGTACCTAGGAAAAGAGCTTTAAAGTATTGATTAAATTACTAATTATGGGGTGAATGAAACTTCCTTCACCTCCCCATGATTTGGGGTCAAATCATGTGTCTTGCAAGAATAAAATGTGCTTTATTTCAGGCTTTTACAGAAAGATGAAGAAGAATAGACAGAAGTCAAAGAAAAGGCAATGCTTGGACAGACTTTTTTTTCTAAAATGGTTAAGCCATAGGTGATTTTTGTGATCCTGTGTGAACGCCATAAGGCAACTGGCAGGAGGAGTGCTCCCAACGTAGGCCTGTCTGTTGGTCATGTGCCAAGATAGCTGAATATAAAAAACCCTGCTGCTCATTTTTCTCACACTTGTTCAGTGCCCAAGTCCAGGTGCTTTAGAAAAACACCAGCAGTCGACACAGCCGGGAGGTCAAAGCTTTCAGTTCAACACAGTTGGGAATTTATTTTTAACAATTTGCAGAATGTCTTGGTAGGCTCTTTGACAGCTTGAGCAGAAAGGCACTTCAGTTTGCCTAAAATGGAGAGAATAAAGTGAAGAAAATGGTCTTCAAGTTGCAACTGTCAGTGCTATTTGCATACTGCACATCATGAAACTGTATCAACCTGTAGGATCATAATTTGCAAGTGCCTCAGTGTAGTCAAATAATAGTCATTTAATACCAATTAGAATGGTATGGCGTCATAGGAAAGTTGACTTTTTGTGGTAATGAAAAGTGAATGTGTTTATCGAAAGCAAATAATGAAGCTTATTCTAATCTAACAGTGTATATTTTGGGAGTGAATTTGGTTATACATCTATATTTAATGTCTGGGGTAATCTCACATCGTACTAAGCAGCCCGTGCAAAGCCAGCTGTGTTCTCTCCATGCTGTGTCATTTATTCGACCAGGCTCATGGGCCAATCTCCACTCAGTGTATCCCTCAGTATAGTGAGTGAGAGAGGGGATCTAACTGAATTATAGCAGGGATTACGCTGAATTTTTTTAATAAAGACTGTTTCACTTGAGTTTAGCCCCGGTCTTAAAAGAAGATTGACATATATATATATATATATATTTTTTTAATGTTGTACCATTGTTAGTATCACAGTTCTTATGGTATGTTGCTGATGAATGTAAAAACTATAGGACTGTACCATAGGTAATGCAATGTCTGATTTTGATTCTCTCATAATGTAGAAACATAGTCCATTCATTGACAAAGACGTTTATGTTTTTGCTCAATTATGATTCATTATGAGACCGGTGTAGATTATCAAGTATTCTTGAGCAATGCTGTTTACGTTTGAATATTTCCAATGTATAAATAAAATGGTATGGAAACACTTTATTTGACACAGCCCTTAACTACATTATATCTACCTCATTAAGTACAATGTAATACACTGTGTAACGAACTGTAATAACATAACATGTACCTAACTCTAACCTGAACCATTCTGTATGTACAAAGTAGTTACATGTTATTACCGTTTGTTACACAGTGTGTTACATTGTGCGTATAGAGGTAGATACACTGTAGTTAAGTTCAACTAGTGTGACCTAATGTATTTTGTCTTCCTACAGATTCATGGAGGACATGTAGACTTGGGGAAAAATTGGAGCGTTACTATTGATTGCCTTGAAAATGCTTTTCCTACACAGGACTTTGTGTGGCTTTAGGAGCAAAGGTTGTGCGTCAGGCCTTGTTTACCATTATTTATGTTGAAGACTTGTGCTTTTTCACTGTGATAACCTAAAGCTGCTCTTATCTTTGCTCTGCATTCACACATGGGCACACTCCATGTAAAGGAATCCACATGCATTAAGCAGATTCCTTAGGGCCCTTTGATATGTTGTGGCACAAGACGTCAACATAAATCTCTGTAGAATTGCCCGTTGCCGTGGAAACACAGGACCTTTCTAGTTGTTTTAACTTCAATCATTCTGGCATTCATGAATACAAGATGTTTTGAGATTGCACATGAGCTGTAATGTGTGATGGGATGCAATCTGTATTGTATATCACTGTAAAACCACCAAGTCAATGGAAATACAGTTAGGAAATCAAAATGTAATAAAAATTAAATCAAAATATTTAGGCTTATTAACTCAAACAGTAACCTGACTATTGTATGAATGATATTTTTCATGCGTTCATCTTCTAGCGCCTCTATCTGTTAGGGGTTCTGGGTGTCTGTAGCCTGTTCAAGAATCTATGGGCTTTTAATATGGGCTGTTAGTCGCAGGACTGACACAGAGATATCCTTGCTGCCACCGTTGACCTCCATTACTATAATGTGACTGTAAATGTGGCATATACCACCATATAACATTAGTTTAGGAAAATATATCAGATTTCATCCAATTTGACATGTTTAGAATGAGTTAGTGTAACTACTGAACTAAACTAAGTCATAATTATTATAACATGTACAGTTTTACAGTGTATAGCATCTCTACAGACAGATGGGATGTCTAGTTATTTTAGCGTCTCTTAGAAATGACTGTCTGTGCGAGTATGTGCGAGTATGTGCGAGTGTGTGTGTGTGTGTGTGTGTGTGTGTGTGTGTGTGTGTGTGTGTGTGTGTGTGTGTGTGTTTACTGGACACTATCCCAGATTTGAGAGTTGTGTGTTGGATGTCATTTGGGGAGGATTGGTTGAAGCATGCCGAGCACCATATGACACTTATTGCATGAGACAGAGCTGCTACAACATAGAGCAATGTAAAGTTAGATAGAACAAGAGTTATTTTATTTCCTGGCTCATGATTTTCTTCTGTGGGTTTGATTAAGCAATTATAAGATTTGGAAAAGTCTGCCTAGTAGATAGCGACTGATAAGGTAATGCTCCTAATTATTAGAGAGACTAGTATTGGATGACATTGTATGCAATCTAGCTCTATTCAATCAACACTGATATTAGCCCTACTGTTCTGCAGAGGTGTAATGTTTCTCAAGTAAAAGTAAAAAGTACTCATTCACATAATTACTTGAGTAAGAGTAGAAAAGTACTGTTGAAAAAAAAACTGTCCTGAGTAACTGTTTGAGTGTAATGTCAGATTATCTGTTTAAGTTTGTTATAATCTGGTAAAAAATAAAAAATGGTAAACGGATTTTTATATTTTCAGAAGATAAACTAAGAATATTTGCAAAAAATACTCGAGTATCTGTTTGAGCATAATGTCAGATTATTTGTTTAATTTTGTTGTAATATGGCAAAAAAATAAAAAAGATAATATTAAGATGATATTATTATTACTATAATGTCATATATATATATTTTTAGATTTAGATATTTTCAAAAGATAAACTAAAAACAAATAATATTTTCAACAATTAAGGCACAAGGAACAGAATTTCCACGTTCTTACAGGACACACAGTGGTGGGTAAAAGTACTCTTTCTAGATTTCCAAGATTTTACTCAAGTAAGAGTACAGTTACTTCAAAATACTATTACTCAAGTAAAAGTAAAAAGTACAATTTATTTAAAAAGTTACTCAAGTAAATGTAACTGAGTAAATGTAACTGAGTACTACCCACCTCTGCTGTTCTGTAATAGCCATATAACGTTCAACTTTTGCCATAAATAAGTGTCAAACTAGACGTTCCCAGAGAAATACCTACCATACTAAAGAATCTGCTAATAATTTATTGTTTTAGTGACCTTATTAGTTAGAATTAGTATCTTTTAAAAACCCATATGAAGAAATCTGTCTACTGCCCATTTCTATAAATCGTTTCAAAGCCAAATGCTAACCAACCAAAACAGAATTTAAGCTAAAACAAGACTATAGCATTGTTCTCTGATGATTATGTCAACTGTTGAAATATGGTGACATGTCTACATTGAGTAAACATGGTAAATTCAAAGCAGGAATGTTTGTAAAGCTTTATGGTGACTGGAGGTTTGTGGTGAAAAGATGAGCGGCCTCCCCATTGCAGAGGTCAATGCACTCATTCAGATCAGCAGCAAAATGGAGGCAGCGATCTCTGAGGAATGTTCCAGACAAGGCTTCTCCTCTGAAGGGACTATTGTGAGATCAAGAGTTTGGACTTGACAGTTTGACATCGACTTTTTACCCTCCACTGAGTGTCTTTGTCAGAGCATAGTGAACATACAACTGAATATCCACTGACCAATACAAGCAGTGGCTCTCAGAAGAAAATGGGGCTGGCAGCTTTTAGTCTACCAGGTCTTAGGCGATTATAATTGGATTCATCGATAAGTCACATTCACTCTGCATCTGCTGGTCTTTATTACTTTACATTTAGGTCAACTTTTCTTAATATGTTTTGTTACCAAGACCCTTTTCGTTGCAATGCTGCATTCATCATTTAGCTGGGCATGACTTCAGTCAAAGCTCCCTACAAAGCTTTCTGGGTGCCATTCCAAACAACATGAATGTGCCTGAATCAGGACTATCCCTGGTCTGAAATGGGGATTAATGCTATCTACTAATATGGACTAAACCAGGTTCAGATCCACAGCGGCCCACAATAGCCTACCAGAGCAGGTCTAAGTAAATGTCAAATTCAGACTCCAGACTACAAATAGTAATAACTCAGCCCATGTACCACAGTAAGACCTGGGACGATTAGATACTGTGTGATACTATGTTTTTTATGGGCCAGACTGACTCACCTTATACAATACTTGTTTAGTTCTTGTGGTAATGAGGCTTACTTTGTAGCCATTATATAGAAATGATCAGTCATTAATGTTATACTGTATCTATGTTAGAACGTTACCACCATAAACCACTCACAGGTTCTTTGGAGCTTGTACTTTTAGATCAGATATTCAGTTTAATTCTCCTGCTTGGTGAATGGGTTCATCAGGTTGTCACTGGGTCAAGCGCAGGAGAACAACGTGACCTCTGTGCCTGATATTATGTGACATCTCTATCCTTACTCGTCCCGGCCGGACGGTTAGAGGAGCCTGGGAACGGACTCTAGTCACACACATTTTTCTCGCCTTTGCTGTGGTCTCACTATTCCACTGGGGGCATGAGGCTGGCTGGTTTAGTGGTTGGTGCAGACAATAGAAAAGGACCTTTTTGTTCAGTTCTGCAGTAACGAATGCTGAAGAGCAAATATATCTCTTTGTATATTTACCCCTGATTAGCCTCAATTGAATATTTCAATAACAATGGAAATAATAATTAGCCTGGCCCTTGATGATTTGAGGAAGTGAAAATTTGATGCAGATTTTGTTCAAAATGTAGTTTATCTGAACTGCAATTTTAAAAACATACAATTAACCAGAAAAATTAACCGATTCTAGAGCCAATTTAGATAAACAATTCTGAGTGGCGAAGAATGACTGACATTGGTTAAAATCTTTTTGATATGAGGGGCTTCCAATACCTGCATCTTCCAGATTTTTATTGGGTGTAGTAAGCTAGGGGCCAGTTAGTTTGGGAGTTTTTAGGTTTCTATACAAAGAAAAAACAAAAATAAAGATTGTCTACAATAAACAAACTCTGAGGATAGACTATATTTAATGGACTCATGATGACATCTGGTCTCAAGTCTTGTTTTCATAAAGTTGTTAGTTCATCTTGTTATAATGCAGCGTCTCAAACTGTGCAAATGAATTCTGTAATATTCTCAGTACACTGTTCATATTTCAGTGACAAATCCTTGTGAAATGGCTCAGCAGTTGCTCACTTATTTTAAAATATGTTAAACACCGCAGAAGACTGTAAAAAGAGCATGAATGTATCTTTCTCAGGTCAGAGATGGAGGATATTAGCAGGAGAAATACACTCGCTGGCAACTTTATTAGATAGACCATGCTTTTGCATATGTTTGAGACAAACCTGCATCAAAAAAATAGAAATGTGACATAATTGTCATTAAACATGCCAGGTTTAAAGGGTCAACAAAAAAAGACAACAACCTGGGGTCTGTCTAATAATGTGGCCAATGTGTGTCTGTCAGTGTCAGATGTGAAAACAAGTAAGGACAGAGTCAGTTAAATAATAAAAGCCAACATAACAATGCTCTAACATTAGGACATAGCATTTCTTTCTGGATACATGCTCTACCCACTGAATTCATGTTTAAAGAGACATTAACAGTATGTCGCTTCAGAAGAGCTGTGACTTCCTGTTAGATCATGTTTGTTTTGCTCAGGGCCTACAGCTTGCACAAGCAATTGGTATCAACTATATCCAGCCCCTCAGTATTGAGCAGTGCACAATATAAAACGTAGTGTTGTCCAGCCCTGTATGTTAACATTAATAACTATGACCGTTCCTGTGGGAACATGTTTGTGGATGAGTAGATCTGGACAAGTAAATGACTATGATAGTTGATGCATTACACATTATACACATTGGATTTGTCACACTGAGATTAGAGCAGCAGAAATAATTATTTTTGAATCTCATTTACAATGCGACTGCGCCCATCCCTCAGACAAATATTTAACCGGAGATGATGAAGAAACTGTCCCAGTGTTTTCACATTCACAGCTGCTCACAAACAGATTATAGTGAGAGATGTAGTGCTGTCTGTTCATGTTCTGCAGCAAAGTCAGAGGCATCTTTCTACAATCTGTTGGCAGCAAAGAGAGCCAAACATCCGTTCAATTGGATTATGCCAAAAGAGGCTGTTAGACCAGATGCCCAAACCAACAAACCAATGGAGCTAAATGAGCTTCAGTCAGTAGGTTACAAAGCCAGAAGGTAATAGATGTTCATATTAACTTACTATAAATGCTAATTTAGCCCAATAACAAGCAATTAAATAAAATATATTTTTATAGATAGATAGATAGATAGATAGATAGATAGATAGATAGATAGATAGATAGATAGATAGATAGATAGATAGATAGGTATATAGATGTTGCTTGCATGGGCATTTATTGGTTGTTTTAAAAAATAGTATGGTAGATTTGCTTTGCTTTATTTCCCTCAAACTCTACAGACTGTTTTTATTTCTGTTCATTCTGTCCCAACTGCATCCAAAGCCCAACTCTGAAATCAAGCATAAATCTGGTTTGTCTGGCTAGCATTTATGCATTATGCATCCACTGAAATTATATCAATGTTAAAAATATGAAGCAGGTCCAGTCCCCTGGGTGGAAGTATCCAAGGGACTGGACTTGGTTCATACTTGAAAGTAAGGTAGACCAAATAAATGATAATGGTTAAAATTGTCAGTCCTAGTGTGCCCAATTTGATCACGTCAGCGTCTCCACTTGTTTATTTATCAAGGTCAGTGGAGCTGTCCTTGTCACGATCCTTCCTAGCCTTGCACATTATTTTCTCTGCAGTGCATGAATATGTGCTGGAGCCGGGAGGAGAGTGCATCTTCTCCACAGAGACCATATAAAAAAACAGGGAAATAAAGTTGAAAATTAAGAAAGATGTGATAGAAGTGAAACAGGAGGAGTCTTTAGAAGAACATGACAGACGCACAAGAGCTGCAGTGATGGTGATGATGAGTGCCTTAGGGAAAGCCTAGGAAAAGGGCTGTAGGCAGACACAACCAGAGCTAAATGGCATATGACACAGTTTCTGTCAGGGCTCCCCCAGGGCAACTTATGTGACAAATTTAGTGTTAAGAAGCACAGAAAGAGAGCATATGGTGCAATGTAATATTAATGGTGCACAAAGTAGCCAATCTCATGGTGTGGCCCCATAGCCCCGCAGTGATTCATAGAAAATCACTGCTGTTGCTCTAGTCTACGGAAGCCCTAAGAGGACTTACACGGCAACTTATTTTTTAGTCGTTTTCCTAAGATTTTTTTATTTTTTTTTAAAAGAGAAAACTACTAATAATTTTTATTTTAGGTATATTTTTGTTATAACCACTTAATTGTCTCGGGATTCTGGGAAAACGATTATTAATAAATCTTAGGAAAATGTTTTTTTTTTTTTACGTTTTTAAAAATAAGTTGCAATGTAAGTCCTCTTAGGGCTTCCGTACTAGTCTCAGTCTAATCCATTAAAGATTTACTAGAATTAACTAGTGTTAAGTATATCACTGCGTCTAAACTGGAAGTGAAGTCAATACAGTCAACACGCTGAGTGACTTCTGAATTATTCAACAACTGTATTCATCCAAAGAGTTAAGAAACACTTTGGAAACTGTGTAAAACAACTGCTTCAGCCCAGAAGTAGTTTTGTATACAGCCACACCATGTTCGTCAAAGTTCAACATGAATATAATGGTATATAGGCACTAGGTAAACTTAATTGAGTGTACAGTAGAACCCCTGTACCCTGGTTGAGTAAAGATGCCTGGTTGATGCATGGTTTGTGAGCATGAGAGTGTGTTTTGAAAGGAGGAAGCTGTAAAGAGAACAAAAGTGTGGCAGATCAAGTGTCCAAATGAAAGCATGGCATTAGTCAAAGAGGAAGAATAAAAGAAAAGCACACACAGGGGGAGTGGGAGTTTAGTTAAGTCGTTCTCAAACACACCCTTGAAGGGCCAAAGGTCAAGTCTCTAGGATTGTGAGCATGTTAGCCTGTATGAATAGCAGTGTTTGGCCTCATGGACATTTCAATGGTCTTTTGTTGCCCGTTTGCAGCTGTAGCCATAGGGAAATTGTATGGTTTAGTTTGTTGTTTATTTCTGGAAAACTGAAACAAACAGCTTTGTTTTGCTAAAACTGTCAGTGACAGATTTCCTCTCATGATTTCAAAGTGTTCATTGAACATGCATCAATTCTACTGTTCCTCCTTCATTTGCGTCCAGGGATTATACAGCTTTATGTCAGTGACTCAGAGATGTGAGAATGATGCTTGTTAGACTGTCTCACTGAACTGATATAACACAAATAACTCTGCCATAAGCATCAAACGAAACCACAAAATACTTAAAACATACCTTTCTGTGCTGGAGGTGAGGAGAAGAGATGTCTTTAGTTTTCTGTGCTTGGCTATCCTTCTGTGTCCTCACATTCTTGTTCTCTGGTTCTGCAGACTCCTGTTTGGTGCTGCTCTTGGTTGATGGAGTGGTCTGGTTCTGTGTCAGAGGAACAGTGGGGTCTCTCCACTTCATCTCCAGGTAAAGGTGAACACACAAACCTATAGCACCGAGTACAGTCAATCGCAGCAGCAGCGCCCGGGTCAAACGCTCTTGGCCCATATCACTCCACAGCTGTCCGGCATGAGATTTCAGAAAGTCCTTCTATTCCATTCCGTCACTTTCTTTCAACTCCACAACTGTGTCTTGTTTCTAACCCATTTTCTTGTTTTTCTTTCAGTTCAAAAGTCTACAATTAATCCACAAGACTTATGCCAAGAACAGCTCCAGTGATAAACCCAACCACGTGTCAGCATCCATCTCAGACTGTGTGCAAACAGCTCAACAAGTACAATGTGTGCAACCCTCTTTAAGAACTTCAGGAACTCCCACCTCATGCTCTCAAGTTCCCCCCAAACACACACTCCCCTTTAATTTCTTCTTCTTTTTATCTGGCTCACATCACACACACACACACACACACACACAACTGCCCTATGTTGCATGTCCCCTCCCCTGGGATGTGTGTTCCGCCCCGCTGACTCTCCAGTTACTCAGTAATTCTATCCAGGGGCGGGACACACCATAAGTCTATGCAGGTCTCTATCAGCCTCTACTTGTTAAGCATGAAACTATATGGACAACATATAGTTATGTATAAATGAGAAATCTACTTCAAGCTGCATCTCATTGTATTGTTTTGTTGACTAATCTCAAATCTATATTATATTATATAAGATTTTGACCTTTTTGCTCTGATGAAAATCAAAGTTGACCAATTCATTAGTGTGTGATGCTTGTATAGACACAACTTTTCTAACATTAAATTCTTTAATTGTATATAATCTCTATAATTTATTAAACACATGCTCTGGGTTTGTATGCAGAGTTTAACTGCCCTCTGATAAACAAATCCTGCACTTTGTATACCATGTTTGAGAATATTGTACTGAAAAAAAAAAATCTAGTATTGTATTATCACAAAATATTCTGATACCACACACGGTATGGTAAGTAAGAGCTATACAATTAAAAACAGATAGAAGGTTCCAATGAAGAAAACAATCTATACTGCCATCTTGTGGCAAGTTGAAGCTGTAATAAGATCCAGATGAACTATGAATGATGTGTTGGTTCCTATGCAAAAGTAGGTTAACAGTTCATTTAAGTGGCACACAATGAGTTGGTAACAAAATACTTCTTATTTTAGATCATCTGTTTACATATATTCTTTTGGACTGTAACTATACAAAAATCTGTTTTGTCTTGGGGACCTGGTCTGCAAATTAGCTTTGAGCTAGATGGCCTATGGACATCGCCTCGGTTGCATGTGAAACTGTAAAAATGCTTTTTGTTCTGTTTTTGTTCTGTTCCTATCAAATAAACAAACACATACACACACACATACATACATACATATGAACATTGTGTATATCATAGCAGACATTCTGTAGTGACAGTATTTTCTCTGTCATATGGAAGCATGGCTCATATGACCTTCATCCATTACCTCATCCTCGTTCGACTGCACACAAAACACACACAGAGAGGCCCCTCCAGATATTACTGATGATAGACAAATGCAAATAAAATTCTGTGTTTTGGAAAGCTTGAAATAGTGTGTTCAATTAAAATGTAATAGCAGGTCGACGAATAGACATGCAGCAGGTGATGTTGCACACTTGCATATAAACACTGTGTATATTTCTTTCTTATGTATTTTTTAACCTTTTAACATTGAATTCATTGTATTAATATTTATACTTGTTTTCTTTAAATATGTTATTCTTTGACATTCATTGTAGCTGAATATAGCAAAATAAAGTTCATGTTTCATTAGAGTGCATATGAATAGATTAAGTTTATTTGGTTTCTCAAAGCTGCCCAAACAAGATTGAACTGGACTCAAATGGGTCAGTCCAGAGTTATATTGAACTTTGTCTCAACCAGTGGGAATCGGGCAGTTGGCACACAAGCAGGTGAAAGTCACTGTGTGTGGGGGTGTGTGAGTTTACAACTGGAATCAGCAATACTATACATCGATATTACACAACTTCACAACAGCTACATGAGAGTATTAGAGCTATAAAAAAACTATTGACATCCATCCTCAGGAGTAGCAATTGTTGAAGTAACTGAAAATACTATAAACGTCTATAAACAACCCTGGACATAGTTTACATACCAGTGGTCACTAGAGCTGTAGTAAACACGGGATGTTTCAGGCATAAGTTTCTGAAAACCCAAAAGCTACTAAAAGTTCCTCTATATAACATTGATTTCTTTTCAACTAAGTGCTTATAGCTCATTGGTAACAACATAACTATATTTCTTACATATTGTTGACTTTTTAATATGCCACTGCACACTGATTGCCCCATATTGAGGTGTAGGTTTGGTGCTGAGCAGATGGTGGGCCAGTGAGACAGCAGAGCAAACAGTCTGTAGTGATAGTCCTGCTGAGACCTTATTTTAACTCTGGCTGGGGCCAGCTGTGGTAAGGTGTAGATAAGTAAACTCTGCCACTAGTTCTGCACACACCACTTCCTCAAATGGGCACTTTTCTGTTTCAAGGAGCTGTAGTCGCTTGTTAAACAGTCTGTTTAAACAGTCTGTTTAACAAGCTCCAACCCCATTTAGATCAAATCAATGTTACGTTTTAAGGCATTGATATGGTACATTTATATCTCAATGAGTGTACCGCAACAGGAAGACGTAGGCCTATCTGAATATAGTAGTTGTTAAGAGCAACAAAGGAGCGCTATCATTACAATGTCTATGGTCATTACCGCCCAGATCATGGATGTATTATACATCCATGATCCAGATATGTCTGAGGTAAACAGGAAGTTTACCCCAAAGGCGCAAACTAGGGTTCCATCTTCCCCTTTACTGCTCAAAAACCCCTGTTAAATCAGGATAGCGCTCATACATGACAGGTTAATATGTCTTGTATATCGTTAATATAGGCCTTACCTTAGTACTTATGCACAATAACAGAAACAGTGTGGTGCACCACACATAAACCAAGTTTATACAGATTATAAAACATGATCTATTTTGTTAGATATTAATTAATCCACTTCACTGGGATTATAAACATATTTAGATGAACCTAATTAGTTTAGGCCTGCCCTGGACTTACATGATTTGGTTTGATTTCGGTGTCCTCCATTTGCTTCAGTTGAATTAACTTGTTCGGTTTTATTATAGATTATTAGTATTATAGATTATTAGTATTATAGGTTATTGGTATGATAAACAGCATTCATTTATAAGAAGATGGTTTAGTGAAATTCGCCATGACCTTCTTGTGTACCGCAGTTCAGCCTCGTGTTAACTTCAATAGCACCTGTTTTTATTTCGTTTAGGTGCTAATTCCGTGTTTTATGGCAGGGTCAGGGCTCACGCCTCTGATGTGGGCTGAAGACGCTCCAAGACCGGTGTAGAAAACCTCTGTTGTGAGCTGTTGAGAGCGCGAGTGTGTGAATCCACGTGAACACGCCTCTACTCCACTTCTCCAGAGCTGCCCCAGCCCCGCTACAAGCAGCCACCCCTCTGCCCCGGGGGAGACACAACAACCGGGACCATTGACGGTGACCAACCCGTCGGCTGAAAATGACTGTCGAGAAAATATTTGACGAGCTTGGCCATTTTAAAAGGTACTGTTTTACTGCCTAAAGTCTGTTTGTTAACGGGGTTACAAAGTTACCATGTTACGCTTAAGACACTTCGGAACCGCGATCTCGTGGAGGTTGCGCGAGATCCCTCCATGTTTTCTGTGCATTTAAAGAAAACTCTTCTGTTGAGCCTTCATGTATAATATATGACTGTATAAAGAGAAAAAAATCAAAGAAACAGTAGGCTAGCACTAAAGCCCAGTGCTCAAATTGTGGTACAGGTACCCCAAATGGTACTCAGGAATCTTTTGAAGTTGAAGTTTAGTTTTATGATGAATGGCCAGCCTGGTTGTAGGCTAAATTTTAAATTGACCACTGCCTACTTCTGGTTTAGGCCAGGCTTAGATTTACGATGGACCTGATTCACACCAGATTAGTCCTAGTGTAATCCCTGGTTTCACCATTTTTTAAGTTTGAATGTTAGAGCTGGTTACTCATTTCAGGTTCATATTATACCAGTACAATTATTTATATACCTTTGTTGTCTAAGTATTTATTGATCTATATATTTTCTAGATTTCAGGCATGTCTCTACTTTGCTGTAGCCTTCCAAGCTATTGCCTGTGGGATCCACTACCTGGCATCCGTTTTCCTAGTGGAGACGCCGAATTTTGTGTGCAGTATACCTGACAACATTACCGATGTCTTATATGGTAACACAACAGCGTCTAGTCTTGAAGAAATTCTGTCAGTTTTTAAAAATGGGAAGATGCCTCTCGTTGTGTGGACAGTCCTTGGAGAACAATGGGAGCTCAGCAGGTGTGAGAGTGCTCTTCGCATCCACCCAATGGACTTTACCTATGAATTTTACGGCAACAAGACAATGAAAGTCTGTGATACATTCATCTATGATCACACTGAAGTTCAAAGCAGCATAGTGACCAACTGGGATCTGGTGTGTGAAAAAGAGTGGTTGGCTAAGCTCTGCCAGCCCACATTCATGCTGGGAGTGCTGATTGGTGCCCTGGTGTTTGGGGACATCGCTGACAGGTAAACAGGCACATGTTCTCTCACAAGTTCAAAGTACATTTCAGAATCAGAAGTTTAATGTTTTTATTTATAGAGATAATTTACCAGAATATGTTTTGTGTGTTCTTTTTGAGTGATTAGCCAAGTATTTCTCATTCAATTTAGTAAATCAGTGTGCACTGACTATATCATGATCTTCTAATGTCACATGCAACTACCATGATCTTCTAATGTCACATGCAACTACCATGATCTTCTAATGTCACATGCAACTAATATTATCTTCTAATGTCACATGCAACTATCATGATCTTCTAATGTCACATGCAACTATCATGATCTTCTAATGTCACATGCAACTACCATGATCTTCTAATGTCACATGCAACTACCATGATCTTCTAATGTCACATGCGACTACCATGATCTTCTAATGTCTCATGCAACTACCATGATCTTCTAATGTCTCATGCGACTATCATGATCTTCTAATGTCACATGCAACTATCATGATCTTCTAATGTCACATGCAACTATCATGATCTTCTAATGTCACATGCAACTATCATGATCTTCTAATGTCACACGCAACTAATATTATCTTCTAATGTCACATGCAACTATCATGATCTTCTAATGTCACTTGCAACTATCACGATCTTCTGTCACATGCAACTACCATGATCTTCTAATGTCACTTGCGACTACCATGATCTAATGTCACTTGCAACTATCACGATCTTCTGTCACATGCAACTATCACGATCTTCTGTCACATGCAACTACCATGATCTTCTAATGTCACTTGCGACTACCATGATCTAATGTCACA
>JAVQKC010022996.1:0-13124 GCA_036025475.1 Philypnodon macrostomus | reverse complement strand
CTTCTTTGGTCTTCTCTGGTCCTCTCTGGTCCTCTCTGGTCCTCTCTGGTTCTCTCTGGTCTTCTCTGGTCCTCTCTGGTCTTCTCTGGTCCTCTCTGGTTCTCTCTGGTTCTCTCTGGTCTTCTCTGGTCCTCTCTGGTCCTCTCTGGTCCTCTCTGGTTCTCTCTGGTTCTCTCTGGTTCTCTCTGGTTCTCTCTGTTCTTCTCTGGTTCTCTCGGGTCCTCTCTGGTCCTCTCTGGTCTTCTCTGGTTCTCTCTGGTCCTCTCTTGTTCTCTCTGGTCCTCTCTGGTCCTCTATGGTCCTCTCTGGTCCTCTGGAGGAGCGTGCTTGACCAGTGTGTGTGTGGTACGGTCACATGGCGCGTTCTTGTGCAAATTCCAGTGGTAATTTGCAAGATGTTAATTTGCATAATTAATTCTTATTAAATATCGCGAACACCCGTTAGAACAGACCTGTTGATTGTTTTACATTAAAACCAAAGACAGCGATATGTGTCTTGTCTTACCCTCTGCTCTGAGCTCAGCAGCAGGAGGAGAGCTCAGCTGCTCACGCTCACACACTCTCCCTTCCACACACACACACAGACGCTGTGCTGTAGTCGGCTGCACGATTACCTTCATATTCAGATGGATTTTACCCGGGACTTGCAGCAGCGTTTCCCTTGAGTGGGAAACTCGCACAGTAAATAATGGGAAATGCATCGGATCCGGACAAAATTCTTTTGGGGTCCAGGGGTTGGGGACTCCTTCTTTATAACTACATCCAAAACACAGCTTTATTTGACCAACCCTCTGGTCACACTCTCCATGATCCTTGCAGCCATCTCTTGTCCAATAACATTTACTGTACAGTGAATAGCATTGAGCCTGAGTGAGTTTATGTAAATAGTGCATATCCAAACACACACACAGCTTGTTTGAGTTAAGCACATCAAAACAATTGGCCTAGTTCTGTCTTCCTCCTTCTCACTCTCCCTCTCAGGCCTCCACAGATGACAGGAGGTATTCTTCGATAATCCCCACTCTATTATGCGACCATGTGGAATTCGAAGACCGCTGCTCAAATACAGAAATAATACTTCCCATGTCCCTGACTCATGGCTGAGCTGCTCATTAGCTTTGAGCAGCACATTCTCAATTTTAGACCTAATTTGGGTTAATTATGTTCTAATCAAGAGAATTATTTAGAGTATAGGCTGATTCTGTAACTTATTTGTTTGTTTGTTTGTTTGTTGATTTATTTATTTATTTTCACTGTACCACAGCTGCAGACTTTGACCCACTCTGACTAAAGCTTGAGAAATCCATAAGTAAAACCTCAGGCTTTTAGGAAGTGCCAGTTGGCGTTTGTTTGCTAAAGTGAAGCAGGAATAAATGTATTGTTGATGTTAGGTATTTAAGTGCTGGTTACCTTCTAATAAATTTGAGAGTGTATATGATCATGTGTTCACTTAAAGCAGACATAAGCCAAGGATTTGCCCCATTCCTTGCATTGTTTAAGATGTAGTGCCCAAACTCAACAGAATCTTCTAGTTCAACTTCTATATCTGTTGAGCCATTCAGCACAATCCCATAACAGTAATAGTTCATGTACTGGTCTACCTTTACTGGAGTTAGTATGTTGGCCCTATCTTGCAATTTTTCCAAATTCACACTAAAACCTAAAAAATAATAATAATAACACAGTGGAGGTAAGGCTTTAGAATAGAACTGCCTGTATTTGTGTTTTAATATCACAGCATATGTAAAGCTTATTTTCATCCCACTTCCCTTATCACAAGCAGACCTAAATATGTTTAACATCCTCGGGTGCTCTATGGGTGAAGTTGATCCAAAAGCTGCACTAGCATTTTGCCTCTTGCCTAAGGGCCAAGCTGCGGAAAGGAAAAATCACATTAATGGTGACTGTACAACTGGAAAAAACATGTTTACATGCGGCTTCAAAAACAACCCTGGCCTCGACAGCTAACAGTTTGTGGCAACTATACACAACAATACACAACAATACACAACTATACACAACTATACACAACTATACACAACTATACACAACTATACACAACTATACACAGCTATACACAACTATACACAACTATACACAACTATACACAACTATACACAACTATACACAAGGTGTTTTAGAAGAATGACTCCAGTCTTGTCCTTGTTTTAGTGTGCATAAGACATTAATAAAACCCCTTAATGCTGTACTTTTGCCTTGCCATTTTCATTATGAGACAGACTATGTAAACACGTTGTGGGCAGTGGTTAGCACTGTCGCCTCACAGCAAGAAGCAGCACCAGGGCCTTTCTGTGTGGAGTTTGCATGTTCTCACACATCAGCGACACTACATGCACACACTGTGGTGAAGAAAGCCCGTCAAAGACTCTACTTTCTGAGGAAGTTGAGGAAGTTTGGTATGAGCACCAGCATCCTCACCTCACCAAAGGTGCACCATCGAGAGCCTGCTGACAGGCTGCATCACAGTGTGGTATGGGAACTGCACCGCTCAGAGCCAAAAAGCACTACAGAGGGTGGTGCGAACGGCTGAGGACATCAGTGGCAGCAGCCCCCCCCCCATCCAGGACATTTACCACAGCAGCGTAAGGCACGCAGCATCACTAAGGACCCTACTCATCCAGCACAAGGATGGTTCCGTCTGCTACCCTCTGGTAGACGTTACAGGAGCCTGCCAGCACGCACTAAAAGACTCAGAGACATTTACTACCCCCAAGCTGTCAGACTACTGAACTCTCAATAATGCTCCCAATAATACTGAACTCTCAATAATACTGCACTAAACCACTTTACGTAATATGTTTACTGCTGCCGCACCATTTGAATGTATCATGTATGTCACTACCTCACTGTCTGGAGCTACTTACATGTGCAATATTATATCATGTGCAATACGAAATTCATCTGAAGTATTTCACCACCTGATTTAATCCTACCTGCACCTCTTTTATTATATGTTTATTATATTGTTACTTATCTCTTTTTTGCACACTTTATTTTGCCATGTACTATTATTGCATGCTATTAGTACTTCTTGACTATCTTTGCAAGTCAAACGGTTCTTCTGATCCTAAGCATTTCATTGCATTTTTGACCTTGTGTTGAACCTGTGTATGACAAATTAACTTGAAACTTGAAACTTGAACTTGAAACTCTTGACTAGAAATAATGTGGAATATTTGGTTATGTGGTCAGTAATCTTATTTTGTCCGTTTAGATTAACTACTTTGCATAACATGTTTTCAATCCTCAGTTTAGTTTCCCTACGCTTTTGCGATCTTGATCCTCCATGTTACTAAAAATGAACTGTGTATTAGATTATGTTGACCTTTGACACTGCAGATTAGAAACATCAAAATGTTTTGGTCTGAGTAATTGCTTAGAGTATTGAAGATAAGCTCACTCTAAAGTCAAAAAACATATCCCATATCAAAGTGTTTTTTTTATATTAGTGTACACAAATGTATGAGAAGGCAGTGTGGTTTTTGCTCATGATATATTCATGCATAGAGCTCTCCTCAAGGAACTAATCGTAGTCGTATGCCAGTAAAATTAGGTCGCGTTTGTGGGTTTTGGGAGTGGTTCTGTATTATTTGGTGTTTTCTGTTCAAGTGTTCCATCACTTTTCTTAAAAGTTGGTGAAAAAAGTGGAATTTAGAAAAACACTGAATCTGTATTTGGCGTGAAGTCGTAAATAAAAAAGTTTTTTACTGTTATGTCAGCGATCACAATTCCTATATAAAGCTTGGAACATAAAAAATTTTACTGTTTTGCTGTTTTGTATACAAATTGATAAATGTTTGATTTTTATTAAATAGAGACAAATGATTAAAGTCTTGCACTGGCTATAATGAACACAGTGAATGTCGCTCTTTTTATTATTGGTGTTCGCTGTAATAATTTTGTGTTGGTGGTGGTGATGTAACAGCTAATGTTATTGAAGCTTGTGAGCGTGATGATAGAGATGTAGCATTAGGTAAAAGCTGGCACATCCTCTGGGTGATCATGTGGGCACCTCCCATCACAGATGCTGAGCTGAATTAAGATCATAACGCCTCATGAAAGCTCCAACTAACGAACTTCTGGTATAGCAACTGCCCGCCTGCTCTCAACAGGAATTGCTTTTGTCAAAATCTGCTGTTATTGTGAAATATTTAAAGTGAATATATTTTTGGCTGCGTTTGTTGTATTTTATGTGCTTAGAGTCAGACCAGTCATATTGCATTTAGTCCTATTATCGTCACAGTTACAACACTAATTATCAAAACATTCACATTTATTTATTTATTTATTTATTTTTACAAACTCAATTTAATTGCATGACCAAATAAACAGTGTTAGTTAATAATAAATCACTCTGTGTACACTTGTGTTAAATGATCATTTTAGTATTACTGTGTTGCAGGTGACATCACAACGTTCTATAGCCCTATACATTTTGATGGGAGATAGCGGGGCAGGAAAATACCTGTTGTTAATTTGCAGATTTTGTGTGTGATTCGACAGATACACATTCAACATTTATGGATTTTGCTTTAAAAACTCCCATATAGTTAAAACATTATTTTGCCCTCTGCCCCCCCCCCCCCCCATTTGAGTGTATGACATCAACACATCCTAGAACCTGCAACCCAGCAATATCATCCGTATTGGTGGTTGTAGAAATATAAATGCAGGTCAATTTGTTATGGTGTAGTTTCTTTGTGATAACTTGTGGGCTTTACATATTTTCTTCTGTGCACCGTCAGCAGTCCCAGCAGCAGCTAAGAAAATCCACTCAAAGCCTTTCTCTTTTTGCCATGTAATTATTTGTAATCCCACTTCTGACCTCTCCGGGGAGGTAATTGAGGAAATCAGGAGCTGTGATAGCAGGTGTGCCCGTGTTTGTGCTTTAGCAGTTTTTCCTGTTGACTTTCCGTTTATCTTGCTTTTTCGAGACGCACACATTTTTAGATGGACGGTCTGTGCTTTCCTGCGTAATTCCTGCTTTTGTCTCATGAACAGAGCCTCACAGTCCCAAAAATAGTCATTAATTCATCCTGTCAATGAATTAAATATATAGTGTGGGTTTTATGTAAAAGCATTAGGGGTTGGGGAAGAGCCTTTTAGTCAGATTATGAATGTGTTCACAGTGAGAAAGCCTATGCAGGATTATGTGGGCTGCCTTGTTGTAAACAAATCTGACCTTTACAGATGTGCAAGGGTAATGTCTGGGTTAAGACCAATAACTGAAACACTGAAAAACACAGGAAAAATGAATGGGAATAATAGAATGAAAACAATGATACAAAAATACAGCTTTATAATGTATTTATAGTATCTGAAATACAACTTTCACTTTATATGTTCCAGTACAGCCCTTTAGAATATTATAATACATTTATTGTATTATAATACAAAATACATATTTAATATATATGTTGTATTTTGATTGTTTGTTAACTAAGACAATATAAATCATATTTTATTTTTTACACCATTTTGAATGATTTTGAAAAATTCTGAAATTAGCACATATTACTCTCACCTGGAAAAAGCCCGATTACTGATGAGTGTAGCACTCTGCTCTTCAGAATGATCTGGGACTGCTCCTGTAGAAAACGTCTGAAAAGAGGAGGGACTCTGACACAGAGCCATAGAGATTAGAGAGTTGCACCACCAGAGGTCCAAATCATTTGAACGATGAAGCTTCAAAATAGTTCTTCCTTTGCACAATTGTCAGTGCATTTGAATGGCACTTTTATCTTGAGCAGTTACTTGTGGAACAAATGAGTTCAAGGAAGTGCTGTTTAAAAACTGGTCCATTGTCGCCAATGGAGTTGCCATAACTCTTCTTATCTCAAGAAGAAGAAGAAGAAGAAGATTTGCTCTAATGAACTCTGCGGTGTTCTGCAAGTTCTGCTCTAGCAAGAAAAATCTCAGACAGCTCTTCAAAGCTATGGTCCATATGCCACATAATAATTTATAACCGGCTGTCACATGAAGACAGTCATGTGCATGCATTGACATGTACATGCACAGTGATCAATAGATCTTTCTAAATCTCTCTCTGTGTGTGTGTGTGTGTGTCCTGCATTATCTACAGTTTGGGTCAAAGGAAAAAGAAGGAAAAAGGACATAGTCATAATAAATGAAGAGAATACTGGATTCAATTACAAACTTCAACATGCATGAAATGTGGAGAGCTCTTGTGTAAGCAGTGTATGTTATTTGCTGTGCACTCTGCTGTGGCTACAATTTTGCAAGTGTTTTTCTTGAGCCAACTTTTAAATCCAGCTTTAGGTACATTGATGTGTATGCCAAACTGAACTATGGCGATACATAATACATGATTCAGTTGTGATCTCCCGAGAAGGCTAGCTGAGGACGCTCTTCCACTGTTCCACCACAAAGAAGGAAACAGCTCCAATAGACTTTGTGAAACCTGAAATGTATCAGAGCACAAGCACCAGCTTATCCCAGCATGCAATGCAGATTATAAAGACAATCACACAGGCACAGATTAACTCGTCCACACCTCTGAAGGAATCAACCTCGTCATGCTGTGATGTTCACTGACCCGGTCATGATTGGACAATCACTTACAGGCACGTTGAGATACAGTCCAGTGGTGGTTTTCTTTGTGTTCTGTGTTACATAACATAACGGTTATTCGTAATGAATGTCCCTAGAAATCAATGAGGACATAATTGATAATCTGGAAGGGTGAGGGCGACTGAACTGCAATTGCCAGTGCCAATGACAATGAAAATGCAAATGACAAGTAAGTTCATTTATAATTGTTTACACATTAGCATGCCACTGTTTGTGTAATTACTAACTTAGCATCGAAGGCCTTTATATAATGAACAAAGTTTGCTAAATATGAGCTCATCATTTCCTTACTTTTAAGCAAACATTAAGGACCAAGGACAGTTCATAGCTGTCCTTGTAGCTGGACCAGCACCTTGGACAGCACCACAGCACCGTGAAAATGACAGAGGTTAGCATCAGGCAGTATTTCACCTCAGATTGTTCTGTAATGAAAACTGAGCAGATTCATTGTCAGTGATGAGTGACCAGTAATAACTGGCTCTAGCGCTGTATAGAGCTGTTATAAGCACATCAGCTGAAACTGAAAACATCATGAAAATATTTCACCAAATACAGTAAGTATTACCAATTATTTACATATATAGTGAAGGTGGTAACTTTTCTTCAGTACTGACAATGCTTGTGGTGCAAACACAATTCACATGCAAAAGTCAGAAATTTGAGAGTCACACTAGCTCTATATCCAAACTATCTTTTAAACTGATCTATAAAACTGTACTAAGCAGCAGCGTGCAGGAAATACTTTTCCAGGGTGGTATGTTTTAAGAATAATCTAATACGGGAAGCCAATACATGTGAAAATCCAATATATAGGAGCGAGGGAACATCTCCAAACCTACATTTGATTTTATTCTCCAGGATACCTGCTCATAGAGTCAGGAAATGTATTTATATCTCATACCTCCTTTAATACACTTTTCTGCCAATGCAGACAACTGTGTAGGTGTAATATAAACACCTTGTGTAACTGAAACAGCCTTTTGACGGCTGCTAAATAGGTTTATTTACCAGTATTTTCCTTGCTCCTGTGCAGTTAATCACACACATGCATGTTTGTAAGTCTTAAATGTAACAGTTCCTGTTGTCTCCTCACACGTGACGTCTAATACTCGTGCTCTGTAATCAGCCCATGGATTTGGGACCATGCCGCTGCAGGCTCTGTGCCTTTCTGCCAAAAACTGCTCTTTAATCCAGAGCTGTGACCACTGGATTCCAGTGGAGGACAGCCGAATCCTTGTTTACCCCGAACCCTCATCTGCCACGCATTAATCTCCCACCATACGCCTGACACCACTTACAATTCAAATATTAACATGATACCTTTAACACAGGCTACTAGAGCAGCAAGCATATCTACACATAGCCCGCACCAGTCCCATCAGAGGCACATGCACACTTTGTATCTGTGAGACTGTGTGAAGACCACCATTTCTTCTACATGTGTCCTACACACAGAGGTGAAGTAAGACGTGGTTTGTTGTGCATACTGCATGCTCCAGGTCAGCAGTGCTATCAACAGTCTTTGTATCCTTGTTTTCAAACTGTAACAGCTTTTGTAGCCTGGTGGGGCTCACCACTTCCACAGGATTATATGGCATTATGCAATTTTAAATCAAAACAACAGTACAACCAAGAAATATGTTGAAATTATGTTTGTGTCCAGGAATCCTTTAAGTGGGTGTATATTGTGTTATAGACTTCAACACAGTAGAAGTCTTTATTTGATAGCGTACTTCAGTGGACCCCAACACAATTTTGGCACTAAGCATTGTGAACGAGGACAGGGTTTAAAGTTACAAACTGCTGGGGAGAGGCATAATAAAGTGGTTTATAGTCTACATATTTTATAGTCTCTGATATAAAGACAAAAACGCCTGCTTTATTGAAACCTGACAGTTACGCTTAACACAAAATGACAACACTGTGGAACAAACTAAACTGATACTTCTGACTTCACAGATCTGTATTTTCAAAGTTTATCCTGAATCAGATTTGGGGCCTTATAAGTATTTTGAACTAACAGTCAGGAGTAAATGCTCCATCCACCCCACAGTATCAGTAATGATCAGTAAGTGATCATTACTGATCCATCCCTCCATTTTCTTCTGCTTGTCCGAAACTGGGTCGCGGAGGCAGCAGTCTAAGCAGGGAACTCCCGCCTTCGACCACCATCCGATCCACATTGCACCATGGTACCTCCCGCGGGTTATGAGTCCAGGTGGGCACAGGCGGGGACTCGAACCACCGACCCTCCGGTTGAAGGGCGAGCATCTACCCACTGCACCACCGCTGCGGCATCATTACTGATTATATATATTACATTTTGCTTATACACATTAACCAACAAACAAACATAAAATGTTGGCAACAAAATGACCTTTTTTGGTTGCAATATAAAAATGAGTAATCTAATAGTTACAGTTCTGTGTCTATATCTAAATGGCTGTTTGAGCAATTGCATCATTACTATTATGTGTCTCTATTTGATCATTACAACTGTCTATCAGCCGAGTTGCCCGAAATTGGAATAATGCCTCAAATGGGATAGAGGGTTTGACAAATTACTAAAAAAAAAAGAAAGAAAGAGTGTGGCAAAAGAATGAAAGTGGATAGCGAATGGCAAACTGATTACTTATTACCCCCTTGACTCTTAATCCAGTTTACAATAGTCGTTTCACCCATGCAATTTCACTTCAAAGGTTCAGCCAATTATGTTGCAACCAAGAGTTTCCTTTTTTGAAATGAGAAAACGCTGTCAAAGAGAATATTAATTATTATGAACTTAGAGCCGGGAAGCTAAATAATATGAATCTCAGTATGTCCGACTCAGCATCCTCAGTCATGTGTGGAAGTGCGTTGACAGTCACATCATGTTTGAAAGGTTCATGCGTTTGACACTTCATTTAAAGGCATGTCCAGTACCTCTTATACTGAAAAAAGAAACTCCATGTGCACTCATCAGCGCCCATTTGTCTCGATGTGATTCACACACAGAGAATAATATGCAGGGTTTTAAATATTTAAATATTGACCGTCGCTATCTGTCCTCAGAAACCCTACATTTCTCCCTTTTCATTTTTGGCCTAGAACCTATTAATACTCTCTGTGTTAATGGAGATTAATGGGAACGGGCAACAAACAGACATGGAAGAGCAGAAACCAAAGCGTTGTTAGAGACCAGCGGAGGGTTAGAGCAGGTACAGGGGAGTGCCTGGTGTGGGGTAAAAATACAACAAGGACACACCCAATGATGGATTGATTGTATTAAGTCCACGAATGAGAAAAACACCTTTAAAATCTATTTAAAAAAGGCATTCCTCCCTCAAAGCAAGGTGTTCATGAAATAGAGTGCGGTATGATACATATCCAAAAGGTACAGTATATCATGTATAATGTGGAAAGCCTTGTTATACTGCTCTGGGTGTAGCGCACTATAGTCAATGGTCTGCTATAAATGTTTAGAGGTTTAGTACTGGGAGCAAACAGTTAGTAACTTATTGCTTCTTGACAGTTAAAGACCTGTTCAAAGTTTGTAAACAGAAAGTTCTAGATTCCAGAATGGAGGCAACTGGAGGCAAGACCGTAATACATTTTCAATGGAGAAATTAGCATTAGCCACAAAATATTGCAAATGAAGACGGTTTTGACAAATGACAACCACTCTGCTACATGTAGGTGATGTCAGAGCCTGGTTAGGAAACATTAGTGAATGTACTTCACATTGTATGTTTATTTAATGTGCAGATTAGTTGGCTGGAGACAAAATTCAAAAGTCCTTCTAGAAATGTTGATGACCACAATAGATTTTCATTGTATGCTCAGAATTATTCTGTCCCTCACCACAAACACTACTGTTTTTGTAAAGTTCACTCACTTTTGCTCCAGTCGCCTCCATTCCAGAATTTTGAACATTTCATATGACAAACATTTTAAAGGGTCTATAATGTGATTATTACATCATGCTACATGTATGTTGGCCAATGTAAGTTATAGTCAGTTTTATGAAAATTCCTTTCCTTACTTACCTACCAATATAATGAATAATGAAAGGTGTGTTTTTGCATGTAGACATTAATGCAATTTAATCTGGCAATGAAATGCTGGAAAACACAAAGGCAAGACTGTATGCTGTGGTTGGCAAGACAAAACTTCTGACATGCTTCTTTGCATATGCTATTCCAGCTTCACATTTGCCTGTGTACCCTTCATTGACAGAATCCTAAGAATCCCAATAAGCTTCACAGTCAAAATATACAGTCGTTTCTCTGCGATGCTGTCACCATTTGTATTTAGCTGCAGAATGACTTGGCCTGGGACACTGCAGAAGAAAAGACTGATCTTATATAACTCTTGTGTGGAAGACTGGGGCATCCGAGTGTCCAAACCACAGGCTTGTGTGTATGTGTGCGTGTAGGGGGATGGGCTGAGTAGATGAGGGGTTCAGCATTGGGAGAACATTCCATGAAACTCAGAAGCATAATCTTCTTATCCATGGCAGCTCGAGTGTGGACTGCAAGTATCCATTCATTTGTTTGTTTTTTCCCATTTTCTCCTTTTTGTCCTTAAGCCTGACCCGTAGTGACCTTCCTTTTAATACATTTCAGATACACAGACATATGCTCAGGGTCCTCATTAGAGCCTCCTATTTTCACTGCGTTTCCGATGGTGATCAGAAGATGAAAGTGACCCCTGGTGTAGAAAAAGAGGTTTCTGACGGAGACTGCTGATGTTCCTCTGCCTCCTGGCCACGGTGGGATGGGTGGGGCGGGATGGAGCGAGCGGAAGGGCGGTGCGGTGTATTCGGTACAAGTATGTGTATATGTGTGTGTGTGTGTGTGTGGAGATGTGGAGAACGGATTCTGCTGATTGAGGGAAATTATACCCTCTAATTTCACCTGCGACTCCCAGAGACAGAGGGCCTGGGGAGAGAAACGGATAAGGAAGTAAGAAGTGAAGGTGGACTGTAAGACTATAAAGAGGCTTGATTTGAAGCTAGTGGAGGACAGAAAGAGAGTGTTGGGAAATCAAAGGCACTAGCAGTAGAACAAGATAGTATTCATCTATACGTCTGGTTCACATTCTCCAATTTGATGAGGACTGACAGGGGCCAGTAATATAGTATAGGGAACCATTTTAAAATAATAATGATCAGTTCACTGGATAAATCTTATAGCTTAATCTACTATCTACCGGCCCAGGCGTATTTGAACAAAAACATGATGATCTAGTGAAAACACCCTTTCACTCACAGACATGTCATTTTGAATGTAATTATTTCCCAATGACAGAAGGGACTTTGAACTTCATGCCAGTTTTTGTTTTATGTTGATAGACCCAGGAATCACAGAATTACTATCCATACATCACACCAAAGCCTTTTCATTTTGACACTTTAGGAACTGATTCTCATATGGATGTGTGTGTGCCTTGCTCCAGCTCAATTAAAACTATAGAATGTTTTCACATCACATGAATATATCCTATTAGATTATGCTTACCAAACCAGGCCTACTGTCTTCCCTAATGCCTCCCTAAAGCTCTCTTGCTTGTATCCCTCCATCACATTTCTTTCGATCCCCGGTTTCCCTCTCTCTTCCTCCCCTCCTTGATAGTCTTACTCACAGAGCGTGACTATCTGCCGCTGACAGAGCCCCTACTGGATTAGAAGATGAAAAGGCCCGCGTGAGGAGAGTGGTAATGTAGCGCCTTCTACTGTAAGTCAAGCGCCACTGCACCTAACTCGAGCTCCGAAAGCACTGCTGCTGCATCCTTGAGAAACAGCAGCAAGGGCATCTTATCTCGCACGCCGCTCCTGACTTTGATTTACCTTCGATGGGTTCATATGCAAAATCCCCCACGATACGTACACAGCGAATGGCAGCTCAGGTCACAAGAAAACAGCATGAGCCAGAATTGGGTTTATTAGTACAAACTTCTAATCTGTGTTAAATGTAATGTTTAAAAGCTTACTCAAACGGTGTAATATTGTATTCTCTCAGGAGGCACGTAAAGGACAAACAGTCTAGCTGTCATACCACTTAATCCCCTCAATGTGAACAGCTATGGATCAAACAGCTAAACAATCATTGTTGCATTCACCAGAACATCATCTTTTAGCATGTGCATAGTTTTAATCCATTCCAGAATAGATTCCAGCTGGAATTAAATGGTCTTTGGCAAATTTGGGTACAATGGGAAAAAACTGGGACACAGCAGCTCCACACAGACTGTTCAAACAACTGCACTACACACACATAGAGGAGCTTTCATTCAAAAAAAGAATCACTGGCAAATTTGGGTTGTAATTACCGGACACAAATGATGGCTGCTTTGTCTACATCAGGTACGGACACTGACATAATTAGTCTGTTTTTTTATCGCTCGTGTCCTTGCTGGACCTTTGCTATTAAGTCTGGGAGAGCAAGCGAGCCAGTGTTGAGTGAGAGAGAGAGAGAGAGAGAGAGAGAGAGAGAGAGAGAGAGAGAGAGAGAGTGAGCGAGAGAGAGAGAGAG
>JAVQKC010022984.1:0-11709 GCA_036025475.1 Philypnodon macrostomus | reverse complement strand
GGCAACGTACGGGGCAGACGTACGGGGCAGACGTACGGGGCAGACGTACGGGGCAGACGTATGGGGCCGTTTTCGCCGATATACACCTTGCTGTCGGGGACGACAGCACAGGCCTAGTTTGCCTATGTACATTAAATATACACTAGCCCGGATCACTGTGGCAAAATGAATGCAATTTTGTTTATGTTCAGCAGGATTATTGGCTCAATAAATGTGCATCTGGGCATTAATTTGTTAATTATTTAATTGTCATTAATCGTAGAAGTACCAAACTCAATCCAGTTCTGCGTCTTCATGATATGCATCTGTGTGCAAAAGTTGAAACTGATCCGGCAATTAGTTTTTGAGTTATCACATTCACACGTAGGATCTGCGGACGTGGCCCAACATGATTCCATAATATTGTCTATGGCGCACGATATACTTTTAGTAACTTTTTTGAACTCTAAGATAATTTGTTGTCTTCCAATGTTTTGACTCATAATTGTTTGAATAAGACTGAACATGTTTTAGATAGCTTTCTGTCTCTTCATGCTAATTTCAGACTAGACCTAGTAAATCATAGTTACTAACAAGAAACCATGGTCTTAACTCATAATATTTGTGAAATTACGGCAAGCACAGCAAAAATGTATTCTGTTTTGCTCTCTTTGCATTATGCCTTAATAACAATAAGAGTAAATTAATATGTTTTAATTATTAAGAAAACAATTCTTTTTAATTAATTTCACTTTATTTTTATGTGAACACAAATAAAGATAAAACAATACCTGTGTTTACACCTCATATCCTAAGTTAAGGTTTTAACCTCTGATAGAAAAGATTCTTCATAGAGGTCCTCTGTGGGTTTTAAATCAGCCTCGAGTAATGATAATTAATGAAGAAATCTATTCTCTATTGTCCAAATTAAGAAAAAAATAAATCAAACCACAGGAGGTTGACAGAAGATAAGTAATGAGGATAAATGCTGAAACAGGTCCACTGTGCACTGTTGCAGCAGTTTATTTATGTTATACTTTTCCATTCCACATTGGGTAACATCTAACATTTGCATCAAGACTGCATCAGTAAGCGATAGGAATGCTTGACAGTGGAGTGAATACAGAGATGTGTGTGCTCATGTCTGTAGTTTGTAGGTAATGTCTTCCTTCTGTGACATACGTATGTTACTGTTAAGATGAGCTTTTATTTTGTTATATACATATTTTTATTTTATATAACTTAAGTAGTCATAATATAAAGCCTAGCAAACTTTATAATTAAGTTCAGACGTTCTATAGAGGCATTTTTAAGGCTGAAAGCTATAGCTAGATTGTGGAACTAGCTAAAATTCTTTCAAACATTTTTGTTTGCATTAACTTAATCACCAATTGCCCTGAAAGCTGCTCAGTATTGCACAGTTTGCAGCAGCCTTCCAAATGTATCCATCTCTTTGTTTTGTATTGCTCAGTAACTTCAGAGTGCTGCAACGCTGATGATTTCCAAAAGAAGATGCATTGGTGTGAGTGGGCCGGGGCACTCCTGACGTGTGATGTATTGAGAGGCACTCCCAGTCTCTCTGTCTCTCTTACATGTCCTTGGCTCTGGAGAAGCTTCACTGCTCAAATCACTAAATGGCCTCTCCACTTTTTCCTTTTAGCACTTTTCTCTCTTTATTTTAGGACAGGTGTGCAGTATGGAGATAAATTTGAGTTGTCTGGGGACTGTTGGCAAGAACATTGCTTTTGATTTATTCTATTTATCGGCCATTACTCTTTATTATTATTGTGTTTTTTATTATTGTCATCTCATATATTTTGCTTTCTCCAGGCATATATCCTCTGCTTTTGTTTCCCTTTGCATGATATCACACCATTCCTTATAGATATAGCATTTTACAACATTTAAAATGCCTTGGTTTCTTCATCAACACAGCAAAATATACAGGTTGGTCATATATTCATAATTGCATATGGTTATAGGAATCATTTGTGAAAAAAGTTATATCTTAGGACATCATCTAGGCTTTAATATAAACAATCTTAATATGCAGGATACTCTAACCAGGGGCTCTCCAGTTGGCTGTTGAAAAAGTGGCTGCTGAAGAAGTAGCTGTTGTCTGTTCACATGGAGTGACAACATGAAATTATAAATTAAAAAAATGAAATGAAAGAAGATGCTAATTTCTAGTATTTTTAAGTATATTAAAATAAAAGGTCCTATATTATGCAATATTATTAATATTATAATTATACTTTTCTGAGCTTTTATCAATGTTCTAAACACATACCCAACGGTTTTGTTTCATTCAGGCATGTTTGAGTAAATAATTATGCTATAGTCCTGAAAGCAGCCCCTAAAAATTATGTCATAATTAGGGGCTAAACCACAAAGTGGGTCTGCCTGCTTCTGCACTGTCAACAAACACACAGAGAGAATCCTTGTTGTCACCATCATTCAAAAACATATACAGTATGATTGAAGATGCGTGTTTGGCTGTGAAGGTGTAAAGGGTGTGAGGCTGTAAAGTTTTGCCATTGAGTCCAAATGGGAGCTCCACAAAACAGCTTGTATTAGATAAATTTTGTGTGTTTGATGTTGCAAAACATACAATGGTAACCTAAATGTATCCGGGGAAAAAAGCATAATATAGGACCTTTAAGTAATTGGTGAAGCTCTGCAGTAATACTTAATATCCAGTTGGTACTTGACAACATGCCCATTAATTTAAAACTAATTCTCTAACTATTAAAACTAGTTCTAATCCTTTCTGACATTCAGGCCTGGCTTACTCTGTCTAATCACTCAGACAACACATGGCTCATTTGCACTGGTTTGCAGATTCCTCCTTCAGCAAAAAGCCACACAAACAACCTCAGCATTTTGTAAGTTAATTGTTGATGGCTGATATAATCCATACATTGGGGACCCAGCCGGGACCTCATCTTCTCCAAATGTCAGTAAATGCTAGCGGCGCTAAACTGCTTGGAGAAATGGTCAGTAATGAAAGCATTTGATTGTGAACTCAACTGTATACAAAGTAAGTCTGCAAAAGGTTGGCGGAAGAATTTTCTCAAAATAATATAAAATGTCTTAGAAATGGCACTGTTGTTTACTTCTCCCTAATAGATGGTGTGACACACGCAGGTTTAACTTTGTTGATATTTTTAAATTCCTGCTCAGGGCTATTTTGTGTTCTAAATGTACTTTGGAACATGGCTCCTCATTGGCTCTGGGCCCGCCTCTAGCATTGTGATGATACAAGTGTGTCGTAAGTCAAAATTACTACAACCGCTTCTTCTGCATTGCTCAAGTGGCACTTACACACCAGATTCGTCCAGGAATCCATTCCCAAGCAATTCCTGATGACAAGAAGAGTTTTAGATCCGACGTTTCATTTGTCATCCTAGGCAAGATCATACAGTTTGGGAAAATAGGCCAGATTTGTAAAGCTTTACTAGTTTGTGTTTTTTTTGAGCTGCCTGTATTTATTCTTGTGATTTATTTGGAAAAGCTCTGAGCGAGATGAGCTTCATTGATGTGCCAAGGTTTGTTTGATAGCACAAATTCATGTACAGAATATACTTATACAGTGAAGGGTGAGATACTGACAGGAGGAGGATTTCGATAAAATGTATTTGGTGTAATTCCAGGCAGCTCTCTGGTAGGGCTGCCACTCACAGTAAACACTATTGAAATGAGCTCCTCGGGGGCCAGTATCAGGAGTTTTATATAGACATTGGCAATACTCTTACATATAAATTTACCTTTAGTGGTATCACTGAGATGTATTTTTTATTTATATATATTCATAAAAGTAGGCTGATAGAAACGCCAACCTATTTAAGCCTTCTGACGGAAGGTGCATGGTACAATGCTTATTCCACACAGGCTTAAATGCAGAATGTGCAGTTATTTGAAATCACGATTTTGGCATCATGGTGACTTTCCTGCTGAGACAGAGCCACATCCCATAAAGACATCATTAAACAAATTATAATCAAGTCAATTACCAAATTTATGTCTTTTAATTTCACATATCCTGTGTTATAGAAAAGGATTAGCTTTTCAAAGAATAAATTCACTTTTATGGTAAATTTAAACATTGTTTATTTTGTCAGGATTTGGGTTCCCAATGCTTTTTATTAACTAATATCTCTTAAGCAGCCCCCGTAGGCTGCAGAGCCTTACAAAATGATTGCTGAAAACACATTGACCTTCTGCCATGCCCCATGAATGGCATTCAGAGCTGCCTTTTCCAGCTTTCACATTTTGTCTGTGTTTGTAAAAGGTGCACTGCAGACAGTAGCATCACTTAGTGTAATTCTTTAGATTGAAAAGCAGCTTCTCATTGAGAGTTTTCCTCTGCATTGCTTCAAACTCTTGCAAAAGCACTGACTTCATTAAACTAAACTAAATAGCCTCATTGGTTTGTTATAGGTCACTTGTTTTAACAGAACAAACATATTGCAATCCAAACAGGGCCTAAAATCCACACACAATCCTGTAGTGGCCAAGTTAGAGTGGACACTACAGAAGTTCTTCTAGATGGTGCATGGTCCCCTTAATGAGATGCTGGTGAGTCTAGCTCAGGAGGCATTTGCTGCTTTGCTGCACAGGGTTTTACCTCATTTAAACAACCACTGTCCTATCTGAAGGGATTGGCTTGCTCTGTCAAACACATTGAGGAGAATAACTACCTTGGCCAGAAGAATACACTTGCTTTTTGTAAGTGTTTCCTGTTCTTCTTTCATTTTGTGTTGCTGACCCACTGATTATTGACCAGTGATTTCTTGCTTCCCTTGTTTCTTCTCTTTTTTCACATTGTGTTCCTAAACTCATTACAGAGCAATCAGCCCCAGGCGTTGAAGTGTGTACCCAGAGGGAGCAATAACTGTAAATAAACCCTACTGTGGGGCCTGGCTCTTCGATAGCATGTTACCAAGATGATAACAGACCTTCTTAGTGGGCCTGTTGACCTTCTCCTTGCCTCAGGCTGGCCAAGGACTCCTCAGCTTCCAACACTTTTATATCTAAACTCTCCTGCAACACCAGAGTCTGTGAACAGATTACTGTACTGCATCAAACATGAGAGGACATAAGAAGAGGAAATGCAGCAATGAGAGAAAGATGAAGTAAACAACACAAAATGTGATGGAACAACTGCAGGCACCTCTATATCAGGAATGGAATATGACTTGTATTTTAAGGCAGATGTTGAAAATAGAAACTTTGCTTGTTGAGAAAATTTTAATTTTAGTAAAAACCTCAGCCATCTCGTTGGTCCAGTGGTTTAGCTTGAGTACATGCCTGTCTCTCATGGTCCAGTCCTCATTATTAATGTGTAGTGTCTGACAGCATGTCGAGCTGTGGGGCTAAAACATAGTCTGGAGGAGATTGATAATACAATTAAGCTAGACCCAGTCTGAATGCATCTCTACAATCCATTAATACAACATGTGCTTCAGATAGAGCACACCCGTCTAGCCTCAGGGCCTTTTTGAAGAAAAAAAAATACAATTATAAAAGACTAGCTAGGAAATGTGTTCCCCTTTGAATGTGCAGGCAGGGCTGTACATCATCAGATATGTGCAGTGTGCCTGCATATCTCACCGCTGTCCTCAGGCCCAGCTTTCTTCATCTATATTGAAAGGAGGGCTCACTGGAGCATAGATGTACTCATAATAGCAATATAATTTTCTCCCTTATTGTTCTCTCTTATTGCCTGTCTTACCCTGTTTTAGTATATTCTGTTCATAGTGTTTACAAATACAGACTGCAGTGTGCTTTTTATTTAATAAGCATGTACAAAGTTATTAAAAGAGATTAACCTTTACACGCTATTATTAGTGAGATTTCAGATTGCTTTCCCCTAATATACATATGTCATACTGTCACTATCACTGTCCAACTATTGCTTTACTTCAGACCAAACCAGAACCATTTGCTGTGACTGCACTTTAGCACACCTGTTATGTTGTTAGTTTGTGAGAACTTGGAGGTGACCTCTTTAATCTCGCCTGCAGATGAAGTGATACAGCATCAGGGGAGACGGCGGGCTTTAAGAAGTCATGAGGCGGAGATTGATGTTGCCTCAGTGACGACCTGCCTTTAGACGAGCAGACGTTTAGCTGCTGGTCTAAGCTAAGACCCCTCCACTATGGCTCCTGGCAGGAATCAATTCTACCTTTATCAGTCGCTCTCTTCTGTGTCCAGGAATCCTCCTCACATCGCAGAGCAGCCAGGGGGAAAACTGATGTGTTTTCCAATAATGGAATAGAACACAGTAAAAATAAGTTTAAAAGGTACCTGGCTGTTTTCTCAGCACTCTTTTAATCTGGTGTCTGCCGGTTCAACACACTTCTGCCCTTGTCTATGTCACTAAAAGAGCAACTATATAGAGGTTGCATTCTGCAGTTAGTATTAGAATAATCTATTTACTCTTTATATATTTACTAAATAAGAAGTAGCATAAACACACAGTCTATTTAATTTTGAAACAACCGCCTATTACCATATAATGACTGTGTGAATGCAAGCCTCCTCAGGCTGCTTCTGTACCATGATCCATCTGCATGGCATAACACATCCATCCAGTGGATAGCTAGCGGCTGCAGACCGGCCCATTGTGTGGGCTGAGCAGTGTGACTGCTCCCCCTTGTACCCCTGTAATGGGATTACATTAGCCAGGTTCCTCCAGCCGGCTCTCTCTCTCCCTCACACACACACACACACTTCTGAAGCCCATGTGTAAATGACTGAGTGTCCACTAGGGCAGCTCATGTTTGCACCCTGTTTACTCGCCTGTGGTCCTGTGTAATGATGCAGGTTTTATACCCATTGTACTGTTTTCACTGGCAGCATTCTGGGTTTTCAACTTCACTTGCAACACATTTCACCTTCTGCCACTTCCTTGGATCAGGCAGACAGACAGAGGTTCAGATAAAACAGTACAGCACAATTATTTGTGTTTTGTTGAAAAGCAAAGCAAGAGTTATTTATTGAAGACAAAAAAACCTTTAATATTCAATATACTGTAACCATGTGGAGCTTTTGGAGGCCATCATGTAAAAGACTGGTCTTCAGTTCACTGGCTGGGCAATACCCTATTATGTATTATATTCAGTTCTTTAACACACAAATCTGATGCAGCATACATTGTATTTCCATCTCACTGACATTTGTTGGGCTTTATATGTAATGGTTGTGATTTAGTGTTAAATACTACAAAATGTTTGATTGATTAAAAGGGTCAAGCTTAAGCCCACCAAAATGTTTGAATCTGGAGTTAGCCACCATAAAATTAAACCATGGATCAATGGCATGTCATATCGTGTCATTCTAACCTTGAGGCTGCAGCCATCTCTCACGTCAAGCCTTTGCATCAAGCTCAATAACGCAGCCGCCTATAAAACGCTAAAAAGGTTTGTCTGTAATGTATATTGAACTAGACCTTCGCCATGGTAGCTCATTTCCACAGATCACTCCCAAAATTTAATCAACTGGTCTTTGTGTAATTTCTGACCTTCCTTGAAAATTTCATCCAAATCTGTTCAGTAGTTTTTGCGTAAAGTTGTGGTTTCACTACCGTGTTATTATGATTCTGGTTGAGGAGCTGACCTGTGGAAGTCACAGTCAGTGCAGCCTAATAGGCAGTACATTTAGCAGTGTGCACTCTGTGAATGGCTGTGATTTGGGTGAGAGAGAGAGTCACTTGACACATCTGTGTGGACACGCGCTGTTGTGCTGTCTGTCTCTTTTTTGTCAGCTGCAACTGGAGCAGCCTTCCTTCAGCGTTCTCTGCTTTCAATGGCTTTGGATTGCACTACCAGCACTGAGTTTTGCCAAAATTGCTACATAATTACTGTACTGGACCTTGTGCTTTATGTAGCTGAGTAAAGGGAGCTTACTTCGTCAGTGTGAATATGTTTTAATATGCAATTATAACAATTATACAGTTTTGTACAGTACTAGCAAAGCAACAATGTGTAATGCAAAGGGTATATGTGAATAATTCTGTTGCAGAAAAGCTGGTGAAAGTGTTGGAGAATCAGTGTGATGTCCTAAAGAAAGTTGTAAAAACAGACTGGAGACTGGAGAATCTTATAACAGGACCTTGGGGCATTTGAACATTCAATACATTGTGGTAGTACAGGACATTCAAATCTGGCTATGCCTCCATTTTAGATTTTTATCCATGCATAGATATATGATATAGTGCAGTATTCAGCATAGAGTACACTAGTATTACACTTTTTATTCTGACAATCATTAAGCTTTATCCTTCAGATGTAGAAATATTGTTAGTGTCTATATTTGGAATGTCTGTCATGTCAGAGTGTTATAGAGCCATGAGAATAGCATGTAGAGAAAGTGTTCCCATTGGATTAATTATAGTTGCAATAACAATCTAGGTCTCCTTCCTGTAGACACAGAGACATCCACTACATATCTATAGTGTAGATTGTATCCATCTGCTACACACTTAAATATGTCTGTGGGTGGTGCTGTGTCTAAAGCTTCTATAAATGTGTGTATGATCAGTCCAGCAGGCAGCTAACTTTAACACTGATAAAACTCATTATTAAGATATTTTCATCTTTTTGTAGGCAACCTGGGGCGCGTGGACTACATCAGTGAGTTTGAATTTGACCTCTTCATTCGCCCTGACACCTGCAACCCTCGATTCAGAGTCTGGTTCAACTTCACTGTAGAGAACGTCCGAGAAACACAGGTCAGAACACCACCATTGTCTTTTTTTGTATAAAACACTACACCCCAAATTCTGGTCTCCAACAACCATCTAATATATTAATGACTTAAAAGTGAAGTATACTAATAGACATTGTATGAAATCCACACGCTTTATACATTGATAATGAACACATAACACTTAGATAGAAACAGAGAAGGAAGATACATATAGACACATATAGAGGTCATGAAGATGCATCCAGCCCTGGCCAATTCTTAGTATGTGATTGACTGACAAAGTTGGTCACATGCTGCTAAAAGGATAGTGTATATGAAAACTGCGTATTTTTTTTTTTTTAATACTCTTACTTTAGCTAATAAAATACAATCATCAGTAAGCAGTCAATGACATAACACAGACAGAAAGTGTCAAAGATAAGAAATAAACCAAAAAGAACATGCTGTTGTGGCGTACTTCCTGTGGAGCGTCCTGCCCAGCCTATCGGAGGCTATCTGGACTATCAGCCCATCTCCCTGCAGTGCTGTAGTCAGCACTAATCACATTTTATGGCTGTGAGATGAATGGGAGGCCTAGGCTTGAAGCCGGATCGATCCCAGAGCCAGATAGTCCAGAAGCAGCACGCTGCAGCCTGGGCCAACAGGATATTTGCTGTTGTGGCAAAATAACAGAAAATGTATGCGAATAAGTGACCAGGCACAGAATGAGATACAGAACACAACAAAAGATTAATAAAATGTGTCTCTACATGTGCCTTTAGTACCACAGATAATAGTACATTAATGAGGAACTATGTTTATTGCTCTCTTAAATACAGTATTGCGTGTACTGACTTCCCTGCCCACACCTTCTCTGAATCCAGCCTGGTATTATTCTTGCGTCCTTCTTCATCGACTCTGGGAAATTTAATCTACTCCAGTAGAGAGTGTTGTGGTTAAATACAAGGTGTGCAACTGACTCACTTAAGTTTGTGTCTGCAATCATCCCATTTCACATAAATCTTAACTTAGCTTCCGAATGCTAATGCTTGTAATATTCTGATATTAGACAAAAAGCAACAAAGAAAATTAAACATCAACCGAGAATAATGGTCAACCAAGTAAATAACAGTCCTGTGCATAAATATTTGTGAGAGAGTGCTATAGAGATATCAGCAGGTTCCAGGGGGGTACTGGGCTGCTGGAGTGTTTCATCCAGCTAAGCCTTGCTAACTCTTAGTCTGAGCCAGGGGAATGGGCAACTGTAAAAGCCCGTGATATTGGAAGTGAGATGGCTATTTTGAAGGAATGTAAGCTGGTGAAACAGATTTGGTGTGCCTCAATCAGCTTAGCAGCTTTGTGGAAATTGGCTTCACTGTAGCACCGGTTATGATGGATGGCTGGATGGGTGAACGTCTCATTTTTGAATGTCCTTTATTATTTTGTGTTTCTCGGCCAATGACTTTAGCTCAGACTGGTTCTAGTTAGCATAGCAATTCCTCATTTTGCTGTTTACAAAATTTGATTTGATTTGATATGGTACGTTTAGTTGAGCACAAGTAGACCATCACAAGATTATGTTTCAGAGGAGCAGGAGGACAATGTTATCCAAGGTACGCAGAAAGCATTGTATACAGTATCTCTGAGTATCACTTCGTTTTAATCTTGTTATTGTAACAATAGAACAAAGAAAAAATAGAACAAAGTAATGTCACATCTGAAACAATATATCTTTCAAAAAGTTGTGCATGCTCTCTGCAGTACCAGACATGTAACTTCTATCCCCCAGTATTCCTTTTCTGTCCATGTCTGTTATGAGCAGAATCAGTGGATGAGTTGATATGACACCCCATTGGGTAAGTTGATATGCCATTCCATTCTGCTGAAGGGCTATGCTTGATGTCAGGCTCCGTGAAGGGCACGGCTGTGAGCTATTATCATAGGAGCCTTCGGGGAGCCATTCATAGAAGACAGGCAGTAAAACCTTGTGCCGAGTGCCTTCAACTCCACCGAATGCTGCAGGGCTGATTTGTGCGCCTCACTTGTCCAGGGAGAGCAGCACGGAGCAGGGCGTTTACTCTCCATGATTGGGAATGAGGACCAAGTGAAGCAGGATGCACTATTAAAAACCTCTGAAGATATATATTCTCTTGATACTTTCACCAGTCTAAATGATTTATTAAGAATATAGGAGGTTATGTTGCACCTAATTATTTGTTGGTCTGTTTGTCTGTCTAAAAGTTAACTTTAAAGTAATGGTCAGAACGTGCACGCTTGATCTAGTCTTTCAGTCAATTTCAACTTTTCCACAAGTTATGTTTTGGCAAATACATATGTGACACAATGAGCACTATAATGTGATACAGATATTACTCGTCACTGATACAGCTAATTGAGTTAAAAGGCCTTTAGACATGTTAAATTGTGTGACATTACTAAAAGTGTAATTTACTTATCACACTGAAAGACACATTAATATTGTGATGTCTTGTCGTGGAGCTGGGAATAAAACGCTGAATGAGAGACTTTGAGACAAACAGAGCGGGCCAAAAGCGCCGTAATGGATGTGATCCGCATTGATTTTTTTGTACAAAGAGAAAATCAGGCCAAAGGAGAAGGTGAAGGGGTTGTATTTACCAGAAATGACTTGTTCATGTCCTAAATAGAGCACATTGGTCGGTCTTCTGGGAAGTGGGCTTAGTTGTCATGTTTAACGTCAATGCCAGTCTGTGTAATTGGGCCTCTTATCTGAGTTTGTGGCTCCATCCGCCCTGGACAGTGTACTATAATAGATCCAGGTTATGTCTGTGAAAAGCATTACATGTATCTTCACCCCTAACCAGAGAGAGAAAGGAACTATATATTTGTACCTACTTTAGTGATGTCATTTACTTTTAGAAGCAAGGGAATGAGTATTAGTAACTAGGCCTGTGCTGTCGTCCCCGACAGCAAGGTGTATATCGGCGAAAACGGCCCCGTACGTCTGCCCCGTACGTCTGCCCCGTACGTCTGCCCCGTACGTCTGCTACAACTGTTACC
>JAVQKC010022933.1:0-24148 GCA_036025475.1 Philypnodon macrostomus | reverse complement strand
ACACTAATGTTTGATTTAACGGTATCAGACTGTGTTTTTTTTACGTGTTACAAATGACCGAGGTTGAAAGTTATTGTGAATACGCCATTAACGTTTGAACAATGTTGAGAGTTATTGTGAACACGTTTAATAAAGTTTGACTGACTGTTTTGTTTCGCTTAATGCACCTTATGGTCCGGTGCGCCTTATCTATGAAAAAAGTTTGAAAATAGACCATTCATCGACAGTGTGCCTTATAATCCAGTGCGCTCTATAGTGCGGAAAATACAGTAACAATATTAACTTCACAGATGAGAAAAGGTCAGTTGATGTTTAGCTCATAAGACATAATTTTTCTCCTCTGCATCAAAGTCTTCTCGGCTCTCATCTTTAGATTAGGATCTTTTGTTTAAAGGTGCCTTTCAGTAATTACACATGCAAATAAAGAAAAAAAAACACTGAAACATTAAACTATAATAGAACATAAGGAGAGGGATTCCATTTATGTAATAGGGTTAAACTGTATAGACTTAGTTAGCGCACCTCACAAATCGCTGTCGTGTGTGTCTGTGCATGTGAGTGCACGTGGTGTGTGCGATAGAACACGCTCGTCTGCTCACACGCTGATGTCTGTGCGCTATAAAAACTGCACAGGGGCAGCATGGCGTGAACTTAAAGGGGTATCTATTCTGTGGTAGCCAAGATTCTAGCGATAGCTCGTCGGGCAGGGCTCCTTTAATTTTGATTGCTCGACATCAAAAAGTACTAGCGATTTGCAAGATTCGAATAAAGAAAGGTGGTTTAAGTGACTTTGAACATAAAATGAGTGCAAAGTGGACCATTCTGACTATTTCAGAAATTGAAACTTTACTGGGATTATCACACATATGTCCAGGGCATGCAGAGAATGGTCTGAAAAAGATACAATATCCAGTGAGTGGCAGGTCTGTGAGTGAAAGGTGCTTGTTGATGGCAGAGGTAAGAGACTGGTTTGAGGTCATGAAAAGGCAACACAAAGGCAAGACCCTCTCTGAATGCACAGATGACAGGTGAAACAGGTGAAAATCTGCAGCAGGCCAGTTTATAACGTAAACTATATTTTTTGGTATGTGTTTTCTTTTTCCTCAATGTTACTGGGTTCTAACTATGCGCTATCTGTCCATTATAGTTAGTAGCACAGTGAATGCGTCACTTGAATGCGTCAGTAAGTCACCCACTAAAGGCCATTCTGACTGCAGGAACAAACGGCTTGTATGACTATGTGAAGTCACACCTCAGGCCTTTTGGATTCATTCACCATATTTGTGTAAAACGTTTGTAAAATGTTTGTTTAGTAAAACATATAAATAAATAAAGGCAACAAAAGCACAACTGCAGTCATTTCTGGAAGCCTGTTGTGAGTTATTTTCCGGGATCGGCAGACGGTGCACACGGAGCAGGCACAGCTCAAATCTCTGCTGACACGCGGTGACACTGGTGACGCAAGGATCGGCAATAAAACTCAACAAACTGGAGGCTGTACATGCTGCACCCCAATGAATTCTGGGAACTCAAGACCCACAGTTCACTTCAACGGAGTCTGGCTCTATGTAACTGGGTCATGCCATTTTTTTACTTGCTGCTGCTTCACTGCCGCCTCACAGAAAAATACACAGCAAAATGGCCATAAGAAATGCTCAATAAAGCCCATAATATAAATAATAGTACTGAGGAAACACCATTTAATGTCACCATAGCCTTCAATACTACGGAAAGAGGACTTAAAATGACTATAGGAGTTGTTCAAAGGCATAATTGATATACCATTTAAAAGTTTTGTAACATGCAAAACTTAGTGATAAAGAATATGATTGGATAAAGCTCCTTTAAAGAGTGAACAGTCTTTTATATTTAAGACCACATAAAACAACACTGATGTGGGATTGTATTGTTGTTTTTATGCACCTACTTCAAAGTGCTGTGTGAGCGAGCATTTTGCTTTTTGTGTGGTTAAAAATATATTTATTGTGTATCCATGTGAAGGTGTGTGACACTGCAGAGATCAAAGGAAGCTCATAAGCACCACACTGTTTATGCATAAGGAGCTTAACAAATGCAGCTAAAGGTGCAGTGCTAATGCTGAGCTTTACAGTTTACAAAAGACCACTGAATACACACATAAACTATTTACATTCTAACACATATCCACATGCTTCCACGTGAAACAGGAAATTAAAAGAACAGTGATAAGCTGCGTGTTCACAAACCCAGCCTGTTCGTTCAGTAAACTAATCACGTTACTATTGTAAACATACGGAGGATTTAGGGCATTTACAGTGCACTCAACTGAAACTACAATGACAAACTGCTGCATCACGAGGGAAATAAATCTGATGTGATTTGATGAGACAAAGATCATGATGAAGTGAAAGAGTCAGTGAACCAGTGCTGTGGCTGTGGGCATCTGTCCTTATGGCCAGTTAGAGGAACATGAGCAAACCCTGAGTTTAATAAGTCACTCAAATACACTCCATTCCTGAGCAGAAGAATGGTGCAGTTTAGAATTAATTGTGACATATACAATGCAGTTCATCCTGTGTAAAATGGGATTGGTTTGATGCTGGCTATTGTCCTGCTGGTATAGTAAATGACCTAATTTATGGGAGAACCTTGTGTCTGCCATGTGCTGGTGCACACATTATTAACATAAAAATCCAGCAGCACGCCCTGCAGTTTAATAGGAGCAGGATAATGATCCCTACTGGTCCGCCTTCTCCTCTGTGTATATATATATCTAGTACCTGTGAAGGCTGATGGTACATGAGCCTCTCACATGTTACTGTGATGAAAGGCACCCCTGTGGAGACAGCTTTGTGTCCAGTGTTGACAATTGTATTTGTTTGTGACATGGCTGTGGAGAGGATTTGGCAAAGCTTGAGATGCTGGATCATGGCCTGGTCACGTTTCTGTCTCAGATTTAAGCACTTGACCTTTAATACGAATCAGTGCAGTCTATTTGTAGCAGATGTTTACTTAGTTAACTACTTCTTTGTGGCCTCTGTTTCTCCTGTTGTTTAGAAAGTGCCTTGTTTCTGAAATCTGGTTGTGAGATTAACATGATTGAGGGTTTTATTAGGATTAAGAGTTCAGACATTGGGGATGTGGCAGCTGCTCCAAAATATTCCCAAAAAAGCATCTGACAAGAAAGCATTCTAAAATACAGTCATAAAAAGCGTTTTACTGTTGTTCATTTGCTCAGCCATTTTCTTTGTTTAATTAACATTTATCAAGGAATAAACATAAATAACAATTCATTATCATATTGCATGTAATTGGTTTGAGCACACCTAGTTAAAGACACAGGGGTAGCTAAACATTGCGTTAGCCCATTAGCAGAGTAAACGTGTTCATTTGCATGGGGAGCAGGGAAGTGAAATTTGATCACAAGTGGTCACTGGAGACAGTTTTGGAGGAGCGTATTAATAATGCAGGCGTAAACAGATGTACTTAGTGCTGTCCATTGTGACAAGATCATGACAAACATATGCTAATGCCAGATGTGGCCTGGGTCTGAGCCTATCAGCAGCTTATTTCACAAGTGTCAAGGTGCATGTCCCAGTATTCATTATACACACTCTGTGAAAAATGTCAGAATGGCAATAAGCAAAGGAAGGCTTGACTTGTGAATGTATTTTTATTTTTTTTTAAAGCTGCACTACCTGATGTTTTTAGTTTAGATTTGAGCAAAAATTATTCATTCTGTCAATACATAATAGTAGAAATCATCTGAGAAAAAAATATGAGAACCTCTATGAGCTTTATTATGAAGGTTTTTTTAGTTTTAAAACGAGGGAAGAAACTGTTTAACCAATCACGCTTTAACAAGACAGGAGCATTCAACATTAAACAATGTAAATGTACCTGAGTTAGCTGAAGAGTGCTAATGTTCATCCATAGTCCCTTAGCCAAATGTAAAGACAGCCTAAGAATAATCTCAGGTTATATAAAATCATATGGTAAAATTGCACCAAGAAATGTACTTTTCTTCCTTTGAATAGTGAGAAGCCCCATAGCAATATACAACTGTACTTAAAAATTCATCTCTTACACATGTACCCCAGTCGAAACATATCTTTACATCAGAAAAAAAAAGCCGGGTAATCCTTTAATTAATCTCCGCAAAGCACAAATCCAGATTAGTGCTACAGTAAGTCTATGGAAAGTGCATTTGGGGTCAACAAGTCTCTAGACGCTTATTAGGTTTGAAAATACTACGGCTCCAAGGCTTCAGCCGCAAAATCAGTCAAAGTCGGCCGGAAGCTGCAGCGTTTTATTGAGTTAGGTTGATAGGACAAGTATGGCAGGTCAGGGTGCAGGCTCGATCCCTTTAAATGCCTACTTGACATCGAGACACTGGGACTTGACAAATCTCTTTATGGGTCCCTGAAGAGATATAATTCTGGCCCAGAGTAGCCATGCTTTTATATGAGTTATAGAGCAAACATTCAACATTTATTAGCATCAAGACATACGCAGGACAGGTTTGGGGGCCCAACATCTTAGTCATTTTGAAGCTCAAGTCAAATTTTACCAGAGCACACTGTAAGTTATTCTTTATAGGTATTTTTTAAACACAGATTGTTTTTCCTAGCCAAGGATCTTGAATGCTTTGAGACATTTTAACTTCACTACGTTAGCAACAGGGACCCGGGGTAAACAGGCAAACAGCAAAATAGAAGTAAGTAACGGTAAGCTAAATTTATAACAAAGGAAACCAGAATGGCTTTTAAAAAGTTGATACTCAAACCAAAAAATGGATGGTTTTGGGGGGGGTCCTTTAATGCCGTGGAGACCTGTACAGACGGTTTGGTTGGTTTGGTTATATAGGGCTGGCACAGGTCATACCATTTATTTTGCTTTTCAGACTAGCTTAACATCGCCGGCAGTTCAGTTGGTGTAATACAGACCCTTCTTTCAAAGTATCTCGAACAGATGCACAAACGAGGAAGAAAAAAGCGTCAGTAGCTGGAGGCCGATGAACCCCACCGGTGTCAAAGTTGTTTTTATTATTTATCTCAAATGAAAGACGCTTCTCAACTCAGACTTGCCGACCGTCTGCAGTGAACTTTTTTACCATTCAAACACCTTCCAACTCCAAAAACACTGACTCTAATTGACACACTGCAACAAAGAGACAAGAAAGAGAAGAAAAACTATCGATGCACACAGGCCTCCTGTAATGAACTCCTTCTTCAGAGCCATTCTGCTACCATTTACAATACGTGTCCACCTACACAACAACAGCAGGGCATTGTGTTAACGAGTTTAGCATGAGAGCTGCACTTTATCAACCAGTCACACCGCATCTATGCACCGCTGTGGAAGGAACTAGACGCTTACTGGCGTGTAGGAGTTTTCCCATGAGAAATAGTAGCTCCGCAGATCAAGGGCGGAAAGCCACTGAGTGTAGATTGTGATGTGATACTCGATACAAGCGGTGCGTGTAGGCAGGTGTGTGTCTGATAAGCCCCAATGCTCATCAAGCCAATTGAGGAGCTCCATCACTTTGGCTTTTTAATCTGGCTAAACAGCATGACTGGGGTTTAGGAGAAGATATGTTGACTGATGGTGTATATGGAAAAGAGCATCACAGGGCAAGGAGGAACGCAACAATGAAGGTCCCTATTATATTTCACATCTTATATAAAAGAAAATAAAAAATACTATATTAAACTCAGATTTGGCGCATGTCTCTTGAAAGACCTGCTAGCCTCACCATTTCTACTACAGCCAATGCAGTAACAAGGGATGTTCTTCATTTATTATTTATACATTTTTACCTCATTAGACAATAACCCCAGTAAGACACAGGATTATGTGAAAATAAAACAACTTAATACAAATCTGGGTATATTTCGGATGAGCAAAAAAAATAGTATAAAATGATGAGATAGGACTCCCTTTAAGGCAAAATATATGGCGCGTCAGTTTGCTTTGAATATGTCCAAAGGTCCATCCTCCTGTGCTGAATAATCAATAATACAGTACTGCAGCTGTAAATCTTACATCATTTGGGAGATTGGATGAGATTATTGAACAACCCCACATTGACAAGGCTGTACAGTGTGCAAATATGTGAGAATGTTTAGCTTCTTTACGTCAGTACTGTAAAATACATCTGGGTGAGTGTGTCAGGCTGGGGAGAAGTGGTCTCATACACACGACGGAAAAAAATTGATTTCACTTCAACTTATTTCTTTTGCATCTTCCTTGCCGACTGCTCGATGATGTGCAATTTTCAACTGCGATCCTGAGTCATCAGGAGACATTTCTGTAGAGTGTCCAGAATCACAATACCATCAGCCCTTGCACGCATCCATTTTTCTTCAGTGCAGTTGTTGAGGGGAAAATACAGGCGTACTGGAAACATAAAGACATGGACACATATAGAAATATAGACACAGCGCTCTGTGAGCTACTAAAATGTTTCAATAAAATGACTGAATTATAATTGAAATTGTAAAGCCACCTTTTCAACATGAGAGGTCACTAAAGTCTTTATGCTGTTGCCAGGTTAATGGACTGCAATTAACTTTGTGGCATGATTCTTTATGATTGTTCTCATTTTCCAACAGATGTTTGATCCCACAACTCTATTTCTATCAACCAGGAAATGAAGAGCAGAAAAAATAACCTACGGTATACAGGGTGTTCAAACGCTGACAGACAGAACTAAAGCAGATATGCATGACTTCTATTATTATCTCTATTCTGACATTTAAGCTCCTGGTATGTTGTAATTAGTTGCATTATAGTGCAGGCAGTGTGTGTGTTTTGTTGTATAGTGGGCTCAGACAGGCTATGTACCTTATCATTAGTGAGATTATCAAAGGAAATCGGTCATTTTAGCCCAAACGTTGTGGCATTAAAGGCATCCAGACAAATGAGTAAAGCGGACATTCCCACTGACTCACTTAATGAGATGCTATCATTACAAGTTTAACATTATTCACACATTTGACAATGTTCAGGAGAGTGACGCACAAAGCCATGTGTGGCTCATTCCAGCACATTGTACACATTTCCTGGTGTGGTGGCAGCCATACACAGGACAAATTAAATATGGAGATATAGAAGAAGAAAGCACATCAGTCCCAGCTCTGTTCATTACCTCGACTCGGGGGAAACACAAACTGCTCTAACATGTGGCTGCAGCCGCATACATAAACAATGCCATGTGTAGCGTGAAATGTCTCTTACTTATAAATGAATACACTATAGAAAGTAAACAGCATGCACTTAGATGAAAAGCAGCATAAATCAGTCAGGCTTCCTCCGCTCTGCTACAGGATAGCGCCTATGATTTGATTTAAGATGAAAAGCTGAATTTCAACAGAGTCAGTAGTCGGTCTGTTTATGGATTTTAAAATTCAAATAGAGAAAACCAAATGGAAGACGGTAATTTCTTCCTGTGTTTATCTCTGACAATGACTCTGAAGTGGACGCTTCAGTGAATTTAGTTCTCACTTATTTAGCGGCAAAACGGTTGCCTCATACATGAATGGAGCTCAGTGTGTTTGGTGTAGTTGTCAATAATTCATTTAGTGTTGTTTTTCTGGTGTTTATCAAAACAATTTTCCACCACACACCCTTTAGAAAATGTTTTTTCATTGTACTGAAAGCTAGATATTTATTAAAAACTAAATCATTTCCCTCAAACATCAGAAGGTCGTGACAATGACTCAAGGTGCTACAATATTTTAGTATGTATAGGCATCCTAACTCGGGCTTAACTACAGTACATTTTACAAGTCTTAAACATTTTTGGTTTTGTGATGAAAACAATGACGGCACTGAAAACTGCAGGACAAATGCAGAGAAAAAAAATCACTCTTCTGACAGTATGTCTCAGATTTCATTTGGAAAAATGTACAAATTTTCCTGCAGTGCTTTTTAGCATTTAAGATTTATCTGGCTTGATGAGTCTGGCTGCTAAATGCCTGATGCTCGGGGTGTTACATTTTCATCCGCTTTTTCATAATCTACTGTAATCTCTTTTTATAAGCTTTTTCTAAGTAGATTTGTCTGCACTTACAAGACTTCTCCAAACTTGCTCGTCTCTTTTTTTTTTTAACCCTTTGCCATAAACTTATATTCACGTGGGAGTCCTATCCGCAGCCCTAGCTCTGATCTCTCACACATTTCCTCAGCAGCCCTCATTAGGGATGAGTATCGTTAAGATCCATACTACTCTTATTATTACAACTTATCGATCTGGTATTTTACTATATGTATACTCTCATAGATACTTTTATAAACTTTATAGTATTATGTATTTATGTATTTCATTACATTTGAAAAGCAATTTCGATTTTATTTGCACAACATTGTATTTTAATTAGTGTTACACTTACAATATATGTCAGGTAATATACCATTAATAATAATAATAATAATAATAATAATACATGGGTTTTTTATAGCGCTTTATTAGGACACTCAAAGACGCTTTACATATTTTGTATTATTCATTCACTCCAATCACACCCGGTGGTGGTAAGCTACTATATAGCCACAGCTGCCCTGGGGCACACTGACGGAAGCATGGCTGCCAGTTTGCGCCAACGGCCCCTCCGACCACCACCAAACACACAACCACATTCATTCATAGGCAATGTGGGTTAAGTGTCTTACCCAGGGACACAACGACAGTGTGCGCTCGAACGGGGACTCGAACCACCGACCCTCTGGTTGAAGGGTGAGCACCTACCCACTGTGCCACTGCCGCCCATTGGCAAAATAGTGTCAGAAGATGACTACTTACAGCCTCCTATTAAAAAAAAAAATGTATAATTTGATACAACTCATTAGTTAGATGCTCAATGTGCTGCTAGAATAAATGTTGCAACCATTGTAACAATACCGTTAACGCTGGAGCATTTCGGTCCAGGTAAAATGAATGAGGTGGCACCGGGACCGGAAAAATACCGGGTTTCGGTACCCATCCCTAGTCCTCATGGTAACAGGCAATGTGGTTATCAGCGTCTCGTAGGTGATGCATATTGATAACTTTCTACTGTTGACACTGTAATCCCATAAAGTCTTGGGTTTGCCTTTTGTTACAAAGCCCGCCATTGTGGTAAATCTTACAGGCTTAGTGCTTGTCAAAAATGGAGACATTAGAAATCATTTACAATACTATAGGAGCCTGGTTACTGGCCAAAAATAAACATCTTTTCTGAGTAATCCCTGGTTTTCTTTCTATATACAGTACCAGTGCTATATATGCCCTGCACTGTGGAGACAATTCAAAGCCCTATACCGGCTCATTTATAGCATTTTAAATAGGACGAGTGCTGCACAGATATATCGGCTCAACTTCGGTTTGGCCAATATTTACAATTTTGATCAGTAACAGCCTGAACAGACAGACTTTGTTAATCTGTTTTACTAAAAGAATAATTTCTAATATTTAGGTTGAGAAACAGACAGAGAAAGATAAGCTCATTGGAAATATCTAACTCTACTATTTATATGTAGATTTCTTACTCTCAAAAGACCCGACAAAAACATGTTAACAGAATATCGGTATCGGCCAAGAAATTTCATATCGGCGCATCCCTAAATAAGACCCTATTAATAACTGGGCTTTAGTGAGTTTTCTACCATGTCATTCTGCTACCTGGGATTGTATTTTGATTTGTTCACAAGTTTGTGAAGCTTATGTATAAGTGCCCAAAATGTATTTAAAAAACTTTGAGTGATCACGGATGAAGTCCAAAAATGAACAGCGGTGAGTCTATGTTTATGTACTATACACAAGAAGCTATGCACTGTACAGCACCTCTGAGAATCAATTGATAGATCCAGTCTTATTCTCAGGCCTGTACCCGCTCATTTATTTTCATTCGAGCTCGGCTGCAGAAGCGCTTGCACACTCCCTGGTGCCTTGTAGCAACATCCTGCCATTGCCTGGTTATTATTGGGATTGAGTTTGCCCAATAAACTATCCAAGATCCGAGAGCCTATGCATGTGCTATGATATTGACCAGAATCAGTATGCATACTAGAATACTCAATACTGACTTCTTTTCTTCAAGAAAATTAAACACTATTTAAATTTATCTTCCAGAACTATAACAATAAGGGCTTCAGACTAATGTTCAGTAATGTCAACTACTTTTAAACATCAACCATTTATATATCCATTTATAAATATATACATATACAATATATATACATATACCTTTCATTTAAAAATGCTTGGGAGTCCAACTCCCAAACAATGCACACCATCAATGTGGACAATAAAACATACCTAAAATCTAAAAATGCAGCGCTTGTGCATCAACTAAAGCATCTAAACACGGCACAGTCTAGTACCTAATTTCAGTAATTATCATTTTGAACAGTATCCTAACATTGATATGTTTTTCACAGCTCTAGTATACATTTTAGAATATATACAATCTCTTCACTGCAATGTATAACAACAGTGAAGTGCAACCACATTAAAGCTGACAAAAATACTAAATGGATGTTGACAGCAGATTTGTTTGGATTGAATATTGTAATTATGTAACCAGGGTGCATAGTATATTTGTTGACTAGCAGCGCGCATCTTCTCACCCACTGAGACAGTTTGATTCCCATTTAAATGCATTATGAACAATGTAAGGCATCGAGATATATTTGTGTGGAGCCCATAGATGGATACTAATTCCTTCCTCAGGCAGTTAACGCAGTGCAATACAATGAGATGCTTAGTGACAGTGCAAATGTCCGCTATAACTCTATAACTCTATAACACTACAGCAGGAATATATAGCATATAAAGGCATAATATGGTAAAGGTGTGGTAATACATGGGTAATAATCTGGTAATAGTAATTTCTAAGTAATTATCATCCCTAACCCCTTAGCCCAACATATAATTACTAGGTTATTCCATTTGGTATTACTATCTTGTTACCATTCTGAATACACAGCATGAAAATCCCAAGGTAATTACATAGGAATTACTTGATAATTATTTGCAATTAACTATATTATTACCTCTTATTGCCGATATTGATGAGTTGAGTTATTAGCTCCCCATGTTGCCTGCTCAAACATTTATCTGGTTTTCCATTTGTATAAAAAGTGTGCCTATTGAGATGAAGCCCTTTTTTATTTTTTTCAAAAACACTGAATATTTCTTGGCTCTTCAGAATGCTTAGCGATGCTCATCTTGGCTTCCTGACACTTATGAGGTAGAGAAGCCAAAGACTCTGTAGGGTGGCGCTCAGCAACAAGCTTAAAGACACATACACGTAAAAGCATTCAAAGTGGAGATAAATATGCATTACACCTTCATTGATTCATCTTCTGTCGCGTTTAACGGGTGGGTTACGCCCTGGACAGGTGTCGCAGGGCTGACACAGTGACATACACAGACAACCATTAACGCTCACATTCTAGGGCAAATTTAGATTCGCCAGTTTTTGTAACACATTCACATCTCTAGACAGTGTGTAATTGCATGTAACACAATATTTAGAAGTTTGTAGTTTTGTGTTTAGTGTATTTTTTAACTGGAAAAAAACGCATAGCTTGTCACAGTTAACTAAAACTCAAAACAAATAGCAGGACTCTGACACAGTGCATATTTGAGGCATCATGTTGGTGAAAGTTAACTTGAGCTGTGCCTAAGGGCTGACAGTGGGACTCCCGGTGCAGTGTGCAGAGCAGCGTTAACCCCGGGCTCATTGTGACCTTGGGCACTTGCCCTCGGCAGGTGATTTAAGGCTGTCGCAGACACTATATCAGATGGACCGGGAAGTAATGGTGTTCACTCACTAAATATTACTGATCTCGCCTCAGGCTCAGGGTTGATCGGCCACTCGTTGGGAGTTGTTATGGCCCATGTAGTTTTAAGTCAGACGTCTTGCAAAATAAATAGACATTTATATGCAAGTTTAGATGCTGCAGAGTAATTTGGAAAACTGTTTACATACATCCAGCCTATAATCACAGATTAATGGGCTGATAAAAGCCAGTGTCTGTTGTCTTTTATGTAATAGTGGAGCTCTCAGCAGATTGGGAGAGCATGATTGAGATAAAGAGCCAGATAGGGGAAATTAAACAGAATGCTGCAGCAGACTGTAAATGAATATGGCTTCATAAAGATCTGATTTGTATTTTATGTTTGACTTTGATGGCCCTCTGGCTTCAAGAATATGCGCATAAAGCACAGGGCATCTGAATGGAACATAATGCCGTCCAAATTAAGGTGGCACATTGTTTAGACTTTGGCCCAATGGCTTTAAGTAAACAAAGGCACATGCTGAATATAAAAAAAGACTTGTTATTTTGAGTTTAACTTCTGCTAAACATACTGTAGATTTGCATGGTTCTGTCACTCTCACATAAGCTCTAATGTGAGAGGTTAGACATATGCCACAAGAAGGGAGCCATGATCAGAGAGGTTCACACTACTCTGTGTTTACTCAAACGAAGCTTCAGATCCATACGAAGATAGACACTCTTCAAATATTAAGTATTCAGATTCCTGTAAACGTCATAGAGATATGCTTGTGACATTAAGATCACAGGACCACTGCACTTACTACATACCTATTGTTAATGGCAGACATTATTTTTTAATGACAAATACCTTGATACAAAATGTTCCATCATGATTGATAGCTCAAAATAGCAAACTCTTTAATGAATCTTTAAATCCAACTTCACTCAGAACCTCCCTCAACTTTGTACAGTGACTGAACCTGTGGCTTCCTCTCCACCAGTACATGTCTTCATGCTCATTAGATGTAATTACTTAATTAGAAATAATCTAATCAGTTTATTGCGCGACTAGAATTAGTGTATCACAGTTGTTTGCCTCCACCTCTGCGTCGTGGTGCATCCATGTCTGTCACATTGGTCTGATTGCACTCAGTCATTTCCAGGGTGAAACACGTCTTTAGTTCAATACTATTTTTACTCTGGTGTGGAGTTGAATAACAGCCAGACGACTGCCTCCGCTGCATGAGGAACCTAGATTTCTGCACATTTCAACACTTTTAGTTACGTTTCTTTTATATACAAGACAATAATTATGACTGTACCCAAATTTCCAAGAGCATGTTGAAGTAGAAGCAGATTATTTTCAAATCATCAATCTTAAAGAGACAGGCGGCACTAAATGCACTGTTCTCAGACCTGATCTCATTGAACCTGCACTTAACCACAGTAGATCAATGCATTAAACACACATTAATACATATTTTATTACATGGTAGAAACAGACCACGCGCCAGCAGGGCCATAAAAAATGTATTACAACTGTAATTTTAAAACGCAAATGAGTTTGTGGTTTTCTTAGTGTTTCTAAGATAGAATTACTGTCGCTATAATTTTTTCACAATTTAGTGTAAAGTGAGATACAATTGTAGGTTGTGGCTTATGTTTTTCATGCCACTTTCATTCAAGATTCATTGTAATATGACAAAATGCCTGCACTTGCATTAAATACAATACATGATAAAGCCCCTCATAGGTGAACTGTCATAGCAATATTAAAAGCCAATTCAGAAATTCTAAGTATCACAATTCTGACAATTGGAGAGAAAACTGTTTTGATCAAAGCTGTTTTTTCTGCAGAGGCGTTTGAAATAAAAGAGGCCGTCTTATAAAAGCACTTCAAATAAAACTGGCTTTAACTATAACCTGTTGTGACTGCGACTGTATATTCATGTCCCTAACATGAGTCCATGAGTCTGTGTTGGTCTCCTCAGGGCCCACCTCAGGCTCTAAGCAGATTGTTCTGGGTTGTTTTTGTTGCAGCCCACTGTGGTCGGCGAGGTGGCCGACCTGCATCGACGTGCTCCAGCCACACACAGCTGTGTAAACACTGGGCCAAACCGCAGTGAGGCCATGGCCAGCAGCCATCACCGGTGCCGCATGCTCCGGCATCATGTTGTTGAACCAGCGGCTTCATTTGCAACCACATGCCAATGCACAGGCACTAAGACACAAACACACTGGCTCTGGATGTTTGGAGCTTGCTGAGGCTGTTTGGCTCCTGAAATATTAATACAGGATGTTCGTACAATTCCCGTACACTTTCTTCAGACCTTTTATGCATACATTTGAATAAAATTATAAAAAGTGCTTGTCTTTAAACCTGCATGTAAAAACTTTGCTAAGATAGACTGTGCTAATATAATCTGGGTTATGCAAAACCAAGAGTGTTGACATTGTCTTATTCCTGCATTAATGATCTTAATTAATGACCTTGTTATCAAAAGTTCTAATGTTTAATATATCATGGTGATTATGGCGTAACACTGAGCGGCTGCACTTCCTATTTTTATTTTTTTATTGCCTTGGATCTGCGCAGATTTGAAGCCACACCTCATAACTTTTGCTCTCTCTGATTCCCTTTCTAGTTAAGAAGACGTCAAGTCTAATTTGAATAACCACCACATCCAGTGAAAAGGTAGGGTATGCAGCTTGCAGTGTTACCTAGCCATTCTGACTTACAAAGTGATGGATGGGAGTTGATCTTGTGGATCTACCACTAAAGTATATTTTTAATTGGGAATCAAATACTACACAGTGATGCTTACACGTTCAACAGTATTTTGTTGAAGTTTTGAAGTAGGATCTCTGATTTGATGTGTCATAATTATACCATGCCGTGTACTGAACTTTAAACAGTTGGGGTGCACAATGGGGGAAAAGACATCCATCGCCATTACATCCTTTTGAGCAGGATTTAATTTGCAGCCTGTGACTCTGACCAGTCGATGTGTTTCCAGTTCGCTCCGTTTTAATAGGCTCTAGGTCTGCAGAGGCTTGATAAAATATCATTATCAGCTCTGCAACGCAATCTGGATGACACAAGCGAGAGGGAGTATACTCGCTTTTCTAAATGTTTGTTACATAAGGCAAAGAGTGACAGCAAAACACATACAAGCCCATTTTACCCCACCAGTCTGTCAAAGATGTGTCATGCTCCCTGTTCGACGCGGTTGTCATGGCAAATGAAGACTCAAAACATCTGAAGTGATGTTGCAGTGGGAATGGCAGACTATGGGCACACAGTCAGTTCACGGTGTAAAAAAAAACTCTTGATACACTTGTTATTTTTGACCAATTTGCAACAAGGCCCACACATCGCACAAGCAAGCCTAGTACAAGTGTTGTTACAGATGTCCTTTGTGCAGCAACAGGAGATTCAAATAATAACTTCTCCTCATTAGACTAAACTAGAATTTTTAATTTGTGCTTCAATTAAACCACTGTGAGAACAAGAGCTGCATTATAAGCAGTGTTCAGTAGGTGCCGTGCTGCTTCCCACAGGTCGACAGCGGTCTTCTCTCTGCCAAATATAAATGACCCGTGGAGCGGGACAAAGCACACTCCAGTGTTAGTGTGCTTTTCTCAGTGTGAAGGCTGCAGGGACATCCAGTTAAAATGTGTACCAGACCACACAGCTACACACAAGTATCATGCACAAGTACAACTTCATCTTGTGGTAAATTAACAACACACATTATAATTCAATATAATGCTGCCATAACAATTACATTTACTGGTCAGTTTTACCATAGTACATTGTATCAACCGGGCATTCATACAAGTTTTGCATTTTTTATGTCACTGAACAGTCAACTTAGACAATGAATCAAATTCTACTCTTCTCACAGACAAAGCACAGCATTGTCTTTATGTACTTGATAATAATAACCTGTATTTTGTAACTCCCATCTGCCTGATAGGTGAACTGATTTAGTCTTTTTGGTGACATCTGATGACAAAAATGCACATTGCTATTTTGATACTTTCTATACTTCTCATTCATGTGCAACATCTATGCTTATGTAAAGAAAATGAAAAATAAAAGTGTATTTGAAAGAGGTTTGCATGTTCTGGTGTCATTCTGTTTTGAATTGACAACATTAATATTGCACACTACTGCAAAGATTCACCAAGGATAACCGGGTGTTTTGTAGATTATTTAAGCATCAGCCAAAGGCCAGTCCCCGCACTGTACCTGTCTGTGAAACCTAACCTGAATAGCTAATTATAAAATTAGGTGAGTATTTCAGAAATTGGTGAGAACTTTACTTACATCAACAGAGAATTATTTGAAGGTGATTGGCCGTTCTGTAGGTGATAATCCCTTTGTAATGCCAGAGGTCAGACTGGTTTAAGATATTAGAAAAGGCAATAATAGCTCAGATCTTCACTTGATACATCAAGGTCTGCAGAGGATCTCTGAATGCACAAGTTGAGAAAACATGAAGCAGGTGGGCTCCAGCAACAGAAGACCGCTTTATTGGGTACATGGTCTACCAGTAAGTGATTATTATCAGTCCTGGTGCCTCTATAAACTTCTCTGGTTTATATTGTCAGTTACGATGAATTTCCCACTCACACAAGGCATGGCTTACTCTTGCACTACTAATACAAACCTCACAACAAATGGGTCAGGATATCAAAGCCGTTCTGAGGCTAGATTCTCAGCACTGATCGTGTTCAAACGCCAATGCGAGTTTAAAACAAGCTCTGTTGCGTCGGTGACATTTTTAGTCGAACGCTGCTTTGTCTTGTTCAGATGAAGACATGAGAAAACATCATGCTTTACTTATTTTATACTGTGCAGTCTACAAGCCTAGCCTCCAACTAACGTGCCTTTGTGCTGCCAGATCTATTTTGATAATGTATATTTCCGATTACAGCTCAATAAAAGTCATATTTTTAAATTAAGTTCCATATACAGCAGTGATTATTTTACTGTGGCTTGTGAAACACTGGCGCCGTCTGCCAAATGAACATATAGGTCTTCTTGCAAAAGAACCAAGCCTAATAGAATATTTATCAATTGAGATTCATCTTTATGGCTCTGATAGATCATGAGCTGCATTGGCCATGATTTCTAATGCTGTTAGTACAATAGTGTAGCTGCTCTGCACACAGGCACCAAAGGTCAAATCTTATTTTGACAGCTCGGCTTGATGTAATCATAGAAAAGAGAAGATTAGTAGACTGAAGAACCAGTGCAGAAGCTCACGTGGAGCTCATGACTCCAAGAAGCCTGCTATTCAAACATGTATTATATTGTAAGGCAGTAGCTTAAGCAGATATACATTATTTTTTATTTTATTATTATTATATTTGTATTATTATACAGTTATTATTGTTATTATTATTATTATCATTATTATTATATAGTTCAAATTCAGAATGAAGCCTTTATTAACCTGACCTTATCTTGTGTAAATGCTTTAAAAGGATACCTACTGTGAAGCTGTTCCACAGTGTTTCAAGACAGCTTTTCAAGACTTGCCCATCAACTGAACAAAATGACACATGAATTTGATTGACAGACACTTCTATAGCTTCTTGTTAAAGCCATGTGTGATTATATTAGAAACACTGTAGTTAATGTCTGTTATTATACGCTCTACAATGTGCTTTTGACTGTTCAGCCCATTGATATAACTACCCCAGTTTATTGAACCATTATTATCCAAGACTTATGAATATATTTTGGGCACAGTCAGCCATTTTATATCAAGGTGTAAATAACATTTAAAAAAATCTAACACACAAATTACGAGCCTCCGTTCATTCAAAATCAAGTTAACACAGAAAGCTAACACTGGTCTAGAACCCATTTATTAAGAAATTGGAAGTGATGGGATATTGGTGTACAAACAAAAACTACCATGCCAAGGCAATTTCACCTTCTTTCTTCTCTATTATCAAATTACAATCAAAAACACCATCTGCACTTGCCACCAATGGTGCCAATTGTGATTTAAGTTGCACTAGGTCCTCAATGCCATAAAGGAAAATTATTGCAGGTTCTGCAAAATACCATCTGTTGGATGCGTCCATTTTTACCGACTCTATGGTTTAGCTGTTGCCGCTGTAGCTGTAATGCCACTATATTTCACAGTAAAGTTTGTGTTGAAAACATGACAGATTGCAGACATAAAATACCTGAGTTGGCAGCCTCAAAACTGACCATTATTACTCTTTTGACTTTGTCCAACAGAGATAAAGCACTTATATTTAATATATAACATATTTATATCTTTATTGAGGTGAATTTACTACTTGATTATTTATGCACTCTGTCCATTGAGGCTGACTTTGGCCAATTATAGCCTGTGGTTTCATGAAAAAACCAAGCACATGCCATTACTTTTGAGAATAACATCAGGCCTATTTCAAAGTATCCACTGATAAAACTTATATAGAGTTGCCCTCCATCTCAAATGTTTCCTTATTCTCAAGTCCAGGGCCATGTTCGTGTAACTACTCTTAGAAACTGAAAAATATGATACCAGTGTTTGTGGGATGATGTGATCACACAATAGTTTAATTTATGCTACCGTGTGTTGCTTACCTCAGGGACCAAATTGTAATATCTATTAATATTGCAGAATGAAAAAAGCATTAGTCAAAAGCCTATTTTTACAGACTTCATTCAGGTATTAAGAGCCACAGGTTGTAACTCCCCCCAGATCCAGATTTGGAAAGTGCTTAGTCAGCCTTGGAGGCAGGGAGGGCTCCACACATTTGAATAATCCTTCCATAAAAAGCATGATAATACATTTGAGTCTGAACACAAGCGAGTGCTATTTGCTGGATGGATGAGCAGGGCTGTGTGGACGACTGTGGGCGTGCTTGTTTTGGGAATATTTAAACACTATATATTCTAGCATAATTATCCACATTTATTGGATAGAAGTTCACCTTCAGCTAGCACAATGTTAATACCACGCTAATGTTATCGCATCTGCGCTGTGGCCTTTCACCAGCTCTAAACCCTCTTTGTCCAAATCCCTTCTGCCCATTTTCCTTTGTTATAACAGCCACTAATGCGACAAACTGATTAAGCACTATTAACTTGCAAATGAGTTCCTTTGTTCTAACTTTATCCCTGTCAGCTTAGGCTATTTTAAAGACTGTTCTTCAATATAGAAACTAAAAATCATGGCGTTGTCGGAGATGCAGCTGAATTATCCACTTAAGTTTACGTCACTAACAGTGACATGTTTACAGGCATTTTTCTCTCTGAAGCAATTACAATCAGGAAGTGCTTCAAAATAATCAGGATTGCACCCATCAAGGAAGTAGATTTTCTTTTCCTGAGCTAAGGTCAAGCCATTTAGACCTATTTTATCAAAATAATGACCTCAACATTTTCTCAGACACATCTTCCTCACTTAGTATGCTTTTTTCTTGGATTTTAATGGGTTTTACATCAAACAAAATCATATCCCACGTCATTCATTTTGCCGTACAGATACAAACAATATAATATGGATATTATTTTGTATAAGATATAATAAAAAGATGTTAGAAATATACAATAGAAACATGCTCACACACAGAAGTAAATATAAGGCTGCTGATAATACAACGAAGGTGGACATGTCTGTGTAGTGTGTGGCTCACTTATTACATTTACAGTGTTAGATATCTGTAATATAAATAGAACGCTTAATTGTCTTTTAATGGCCCCTGTCTTTTGGTTTTTCGGGTCCTCCATTTGTCCCCTCACTTCAGTTCATTGAATACACACTAATAAAAAATATCATGGCTGCCGAGGTACTGGAGACTGTTGTTTTCAACATGCCCATAAAAAAGATAAGCATCACTAGTGACTGTGCCTCATCGGTGAGGAGGAGAAGAGTGCACTGTGCCCCCCAGCACAGTCTAAAAAATTGAGAAAACAATCTGACGGCTACGAGCCAATAAAAATCTGTCCTAACCATAGCTTTACATGTCGTGGAGGGGCCTAGCCAGGTGTGCTCTGGATCGCTCCACTGTATCAAGAGCATGCTACAGGCTATGAGTCATGGGGCAAATGTATTACTCAAAGGCATATGGAGGTTTGAGCTGTTGAAACTACCAGGGGCATCCTGTGTTAAGTGGCTATTCATTATAAACTAGTTATTTTACCTACGTACTGAACCGCGGCTATGCTCTGTTGTGCTTAACTATGACATTTATCAGTTATGGTACATCTGCATATTACTGTAGGTTGTTGTTTGTGTCTGTACATCTGCATATTAGTGATTGCCTGTGTCACAAGTGTGTTACTGTGCTTAGACATGTCCTGGTTTGTGACTTTGTGTACTTCATAGCCTTTATATGACCCCTTTATGCTGTCTATGCCGCCACCTCACTGAATCTTCATTACTCTATGTTATCAGTGCCGTGTGCTCACAGGAGCCACAGTAGTGCATTCTGTGCTGCAGTAGGCCGCACCAATAGTGCCACTTGCTTACAGACACCTCTTTAGTGCAGTCTATCCTTCAGTGAGCTTTATCAGATCTCATAAATTAGGATTGGGCAATAGCCTCAGTAGCTCCCTCACTTCTTAAATTATCTTCCCTCTGTCTGTGCTGCCTGACCTGTCCTATGATTGGCTATGAAGGCAGTGATTGTACCATGCAGTAGTAAAGACAGGTCTTAAACATACTAAATAGCCTACCTAGCCAGAGAGATTAGAGTCATTAGAATGTGAGGAGATAGGGAGTGAGAGAGATGGAAGACTGACTAAGATGGAGATGATGTTTAGTGAGTATGAATGAGTGAGTATGTAAGAGTTTATGTTCAATGTTTGAAGGTGTCTTTGCATATTAATTTTGTGATATTATTAACTGTTCAATTCTGAGCATTCAATCAACTTTATAAATAGGCTCCATTATGCAAACTTGAATGTTTTACTCTTTCTACTGTTATACAGTTACATGCTTGTCAAAACATACCCGGAACTGTATTTTGCATGTTTGAGTAATCCTGTATAACGCAAACCTTCTCAGGAGCTAAAAACAGAAGAAGAAATCCCACGTTTCCACTACGTCTTTACAAGTGAAGAAGCCCAGGGGGACAGAGGGCCTTAAAAGGGAACGCAACAGCTGCCAAAAAGAAAATGTTTAATATATTTTTTTTGTAACAAAATTAATGCAAAAACATATTTAGAGAAAGTCTTAATATCCACTTTAATAATGCAACCCTCAGTAGGTTCACAGTTAGTGTAAATATTATACTTGTCATCTCCCTTCCTTGTATTATTGCTACCCCACTGTCTTCAGAGAGACTTGTCCTTACCAAAAACTCTCCATCTCAGTTCTTTTTAAAACCGCATTGTGAATTCAAGTGGGTTTCTGTCTTACTTTTAGTGCAGAAAAAGACAACCAAATTCCTCCTTTGTTTCCATCACAGCGCCTCAGATCAGTGAGGAGAGGCTGTCAAGGGAGATATATAGGGAAGTTTTCCACAAAAAGACCAAATCTTCATGGCTATAGTCCTGCTCAGAAGAAATCATTACTGAAACGGGCTACAAAACATTCTCCATTACACTGCAAAATATCCAAGCGTTTGCCTAATAATGAGCCTTTTCAGCGTGGTTAAACCGCTGTCAGAAGTACAAATATTGTTGACACTTAAGACTTTGTGGTTAAATTGAACAGATATTGATTTAAAATATCTTTAACATTTTGCTGAAGTAAAGCAGCTTGAATTCACTGACACCAAAGACATTAGGCATGTTTGGTTTTGGGTTTGTTGTCATGGACGGCAGCCAGATGCGCCATTCATTTTAGATGCCCTAATTGGCATAAAATACTTTACATATGAAAAGCATTAAAGTGTGTAATGTTCAATCAGCTGAAGAAAAAGCCTGTTAACACAAGTCATTATTGGACCCAGCATGTGTTCACACAGGTTATGAATTTAAAAGCAATACCAAGTTCAGTCAATTGTGCAGCAATGACAGCCGTATGAGCTCCACATCAGACTGAGCTATAGCTAGTCAAGTGTTTTTGCCTTGACTAGAGTGACTTGTAACAAATCAGTTGTTGTTGAAAAGCCTGGGAGAGAGGTGCAACACTACGTCCAACAAAGGGCTGAATAATTAAAGCTGCAGAAAGCCACAGCATACCGCTAAGTAAAGGCTGCAACATGGTAGCTGTCACTTACGATCATCTAAGTGGATGCAAATGTCAACACCGGTCTTGTAGTTAGACAGGAAGCAACCGTGTTTGTCCTAATCTGAGGCAATCCAGTTCTAGACGAAATGTCTCGGACATTTGCTTTTACCTGAGCTGCCCTTCATTTTAGTGTCTTATGTTCGCTTAGCCTTAGTGGCTGCTCGCTAAGTGCAATCTGTGCAGCTGTCTTCAGTGCATTTGTTTGTGAGTGGTTAGACGTGGCATAAAAACCTCTACATCAGACAATAAAAAGCTATTTTGCTTCTTGGGATATCGGCACAGCTTCAGTGAAAGCCCGCTTCCCGGTGTTGGCAAGCATTGACATAATTCAGATAAGAACCCAAGAGGCTAATGTTTGTAAATCACAGCCCCTTCTTTTTTTGAGGCATTCTTCATGAACAGTGATACCATATGTTGACAGTTTAATGTAACCCCAGAACGTGATGCTTATATTCAATTTCGGCTCAAAACGGAGATAACATGACAAAAAGGCATTTGAAACGACATCATATTGACATGGCACCGGCTCTGCGTGGTGAGCACAGTGAAGACAAGTGGGTGTTTCGAGAGAGAAAATAAATCCCCTACAAGTTTTGAGTGCTGCAATGGATATGTTCATAACAACTGGTGTAACTGTCACCACATTTACAGGCACAGCTCAGGCAGACTATGCTCGTTAGCCCCATTATGATTTTTTTCTTTTTATTTATAGTAGGGCTGTCAGTGTTAACGCACACAATTAATAAAAAAAAATTGACACGTTATTGATCAATTAACACAGATTAATCGCTACTGTTTTGGACGACATCGTCCTCTGTTTGACAGAACAGTACAGAGCAAAGGGAGAAAGTGGGCCATAGTGACCGTGACCCTGTCCAAACTGCAGTCAGAGAGTGAGCAGCAGACATAAGCGTGGAGAATCACCCACATTACATAAAAATATTGACAGCACTGGCAGTGTTCAGCCCGAAAAGGCATTCTACAGACCTTGAGCTACAAAACAGTTTTCATTTGGCAAAAAATGGTCTTATATTTGCAGAGATATAGTTAATTCAGTATACGTCTATTAAAAACTATAAGCACTATACACATGACCTGACACGCCGCTCCCACCATCTTAAACCGTGTTATACTCACAATATATTTGATGTAGTTTCATTCAGAATTCATTCGTCTAGATGTCCCATCTAAAGTTTTTGCTGTAAATTCAGTCTGCAGTCCCCAAGCAGCCAGGTGTAATGATGAGGAAGTATCACTGTAACTGTCTGACTCAACCAGTGCGGCTAGAGCAGGGGCAGCGACAGCAGCTTTAGGGGGCTAGGGGGTGGTAGCTCCAACTGGGGCAAAAAACATACACAAATGATCTACTCTAGAGCATTAATTTATATAAAATCCACTTCCCAAATAGAATCCACTTTTACCGATTAATACTTTTCATTAAAACTAACAAGGTGTATAACGGTGAAACGGCCCCATACGTCTGTCCCATACGTCTGCCCCATACGTCTGCCCCATACGTCTGCTACAACTGTCACCAACGGGCACCTTAATCAGACATTGTGTGATTGCTAAGGGTTTTAATATTGTTAACGAGCAATTCAGAGGCCCCGCCCCCAAACCATGATAAACATGGGAAGGGTCTGTTTGACTTTTTTGATTTGTCTGGATGTTTGTGAAGAATGTTTTTGCCAATTTTTTAAAAATTCTCTGAAACTACATTCTTCTTTCAGTCTACAGGGGGCGCTATAGAGGTAACTGCCATCATATTGGTCAGATGTGTTCAGGGCCGTGGGGTAATTAGGTATTTCAGGTTTGAGCCTAATTGGGCAAAGTATGTGCTGTCAAATATACCTAAACCTCCCAATTTCAATTCAAAATGCTCTCTGCCAAAGTAAGTGTATCCAGGGTATACAATTGCCCGGATCAATGTGCCAAAATTCATGCGATTTCGTTTATGTTTATGGCTCAATAAAAGTGCATCAAAACATTAATTTGTGATGTATTTAATTGTCATTAATCATAGAAGTACCAAACTCTATCCAGTTCTGCATCGTCATGATATGTACCTGTGTGCAACAGTTGAAAATGATCCAGCAAAGACTTTTTGAGTTATTGCATTCAAAGTTTTGCCCCGTAATTAATTATTGACTTAATTAATATTCATTGAAGAAGTACCCAAATCGATA
>JAVQKC010022920.1:0-15393 GCA_036025475.1 Philypnodon macrostomus | reverse complement strand
GTAAGTGAGTGATACATGATAATCTGACCTTGTAAGTGAGTGATACATGATAATCTGAAAACATTATGATTATGACAGAAACACAATGTACATACTAAAGAGCACTGAAATGTCAAGTTAATAACTTATGTCTGTATCTCATGTCATTATAATCAATGTTCCAGGTACGTGGAACATCCCATAATAGTATGGTAACATAAAAGTGACATCAAAGGTGGCGGGAAATTACAGGTTTGCTTCAGAAATGCTGTGAAGACTGTGCACATATTCCAATTCTTACAAGAGGCATAACTGGTTATTTTATGGATTCAAATAATATCTTGTATTTGGTGATACATTATTATACATTAGGAAGTATTAAATAATATGCACACGCCACCATCAAATAGTAGGAAATGTAACATAACACTGGTTTGACTAGTGTTCAAATGTTCTGTGTAGGTTAGACCTCGCTGACACTGACAAAACAGTGTTTACCTGAAAAGCAATGTTTGAATGAATCAGTGTAGGCCAACAATCTTCTTTAATGTTGGGTATTGCAAAACCAATTCCAAAGATATTACCAAGGTCATAAGGGGCGGAGTAACATTTTACTGACAGAAGAAGCAGAAAAGGGTCCACACTTTGAGCTGACTTTTTGTTTTTATTCATATAAGCTCAAATATTCACAGAGAGCTACTAAACTACTTAAGCATTGTATTTACCCACTATACAAGAACAGTACAGCATCCACTAAACCAGGTTTAGTTCATGTTCTTCAGTGCATATCAGACTTTAATGGCTTTCAACAACTGTGACATTTTGAAACTATATACAAAACAAATATGGTCTCAGTTTGTAGTCTCTCATCTCTCAGACTTATGTCCAATAAACTTTTAAATGCATATACACTGATACAGTATAATGTGGAATGTGTTAAAGCTGACAATAAAAAATACATTTAAATCCATGCTGTAGACCAGTGATTCTTAACCGTTTTCAGTGGGCCTTTGCCTGGGCCAAAAACAGGACGCATGCCAGGCGCACCCTTGTGTGTGAATCACAGGGGATTTGACTTTTAGGCAAATCATACAAACATAAAATCATATAAACAATATAAAGAAAAGTCTGGCCAGCCACACTAAAGGCAGATATCTGTCCACTTTATTTACACATTATTCCACTCTGCCTGTTCACATGGGAGACATTTACCTGTGCACAGTGAGCTGCTCCTGCCCCAGACAGAGAAAAATTAGGATTTAAATCCACCAGGCTGTACTTTACAGCTGTTCGGTTGTTTTCTCTGTGTTTGATGGAGCAGAAGATTGCTGTTTAGTAAGTTGTATGAAGGTATTGATATCTGATAAATTTACTGTCATTGGAACCCATTCAACAGACTAGTGCTGACTTTTTATAGTGATAATACAATGGGAATGTAGAATGGGGAAGAAATTCTGCCTAGCTTGGTTACATGCTTGATTTTTCTTTAAATGATTTATTGTGCTGATATTCTGATATTATACTATCTCAGGTGGGTGCCGAAGCCAGACCAGTTGAGAACCACTGCTTTAGACAACTTTGGCAAACTTTATCCATTCCTAAAAACAATACAACAGCATGTGTGCTATCGTTGAGCCATAGCTCTGGGAAAATCTTTTTCCCCCTAGACTGAAACGCTGCAGGTGAAACAGCTCAGTGGAGTTGCAGTAGGATTCTTTAGCTTTTCTGGGCTTACAAAATAAGTCCTGGCTATGCTGTCACATAAGTTTATATACTTTACCAGTCAAAAGTTTGGACACATTTTAAATCACCAGCAGTTTACAAATTACAATAACAGAAGCACCAATGAGCTGAAACACATTCATATGTAATGTTTGCTTTCCAATGACAGATGTATTATTTAGCATGACACTGACATTTAAACAACTATAATTTGACTGGTACTGTATGTTTGAACCAGTTACGCCGGAGAAGGACTGTATTCAAATGAAAAGTTAGCATTATGTATTTTGGCAGGATGTGGATCTTCCTCCCCAGGCTACAGACTGGAGTGGGAAGAAGCCGTTGAAATATAACATAGGCTCATTCACTCTTCGATACCCAATTAAAGTTGTGTTACAAATCTGTGTGTCATGAAACTATTGTGTGTCATATTCACCTTTGTAAATAAGTCTATAGTTACTGTCTTTAGCATACTCACTGCTGGTTTATGCTCATGCTGCATGTTTACAGCTCAGTTGATATCATTCTGTATATTGAATTGTGTTAAAGTGTAGAGTTTTATCTTACTTTATTTGTATTTATTGTATGTTTAATGATGTGAATCTGTTCATTCAACTGGCAATAAAACCTTTCTGAATGAGATTTAGATTCTGGTGTGTGAAGGGATTTTACATCCTAGCAGCGCAGTCCTTTGTGGCTGTTTTTTTCTGTGTAAATTTGTTATCTAAATACATTCCTACCGTAGACAAGCATATTTTATTCCTTGCAGTAGCTCTGTCATTATATACCTAACCTGAATGAAATACATGTCAACTGAGCCAATATTTGAGTGAAGCCAGTGAGGCTATACAATGTCAGATTAGAGTGCTTTTATATCCATGTCAGTAATAACTCTCTTCAGCTGTCATCACCTGTGACTGCCATCAGTATAACCAGATTATGTTGAATGATGTATCAACAGTCTATTCAAGTCTAAACTGTCATTTTGTTTACTGTGATGTTTTATAAAGGGTTTCTTGGCTTTGTATGGCTTTATTTGACAGGACAGTATTGCCACAGGAGAACCAGTAGAAGAGCGGGTAGTGACAGTGGGCAAAACTATCAGAGTATGGATTCAAACCCACAACATCGGGGTGAGCTGCATAGTGTGTCAATATATTTAGTGCCTATGCTTAGTGTTCAGTGTGACTCATTAGTCATTAATCCACTTGACTGTATTTAAACAGAAACAGCATGAGATTAGTACACAGAGATCAGTATGCAGCAGGCAAATGCAAATATATTGGAGTGGACTGCAGCTGCTGAGTCACAATAGACTGGATCAATGAGCCTGATACAAAAAGCAATAAAGTTCAATTGCCTGGTGTTTTTGTTGACAGCAGTGAGGCTTCTATGTATGAAGACTGCATTCAGAGTGTGTGTGTTTGAATTAGAAAAACAACAGAAAGTCAGCACAAAAATACATTTGGTAATATGACACTTAAATTAAACTCTTTAGCAAACAATACAAAAATTGATTTCTATGGCAGATCAACACTTAACACAAATACAACCCCCCTCCCCCAATCCCTGAGCGCTTCTTGTTCTCATCCTCCATTTAAAAATCACAGCCTTATTTCATTTAGAGGAAATCTTGGAAAACAAAGTTAGCAAATAAATCTGTTGTGTTCGTTCAGTGAATCCTGCTGCCTCAAAGGTAACTGCAGGAGCACAACAGACAGACACATGCTGCACATACAAAAGTGAGCAAAGGCAATTGACAAACAAGAGACTGCCCTGCTCATATTATCAACCAAAGACCAATCAAAACAGTTCAAATATTTCATAAACTGATGTGGCAACGATTTGAATTTATTTACAGCAGTTGGAAATTTTACCTGAAGGAGCTCTTTTGGCTCATTTTACCTGAACTCACCCTACATTTTTTGACCATCTATTTGCAATGGTTACACAAATGATGTCTGGCAGCCATACTCTTACGTGATAGAGAGATACACAAAAGTTAAGTGTTGGTTTAACATTAAATTGTTCAATGTATATTATGGACAATATATGTATACACAATTGGGTAACCCATTTTTCCATGGCTTGCTAAAACAAACACAATTTCTAAGTATCTATATTTTGACAATATTTTATGTCTAAAAACTAAACCTATGAACTGTGGTTGTAGACATAAGGCTTCATGTCTCGCCACCCGGGGATTCTGAGAAAATGTTACATGGTGTTGCTTTTAAATATTGGGGTTGAATTAATTATACATACACGAATGCTTGTTTTTCTGAATAATAACACATTGGTTATGTACTCAGCCATACGATTTGGTAGATGTCCCAGGGTTTTCAAACAGCAGTGCTAATATGCTATCAGACAACAGTAGTCCCCTGCTGAGAGCACTTGTTCATTAGACTCAACATCAAAGTGTTTTAACTGAGACCAAGAGACTATCATACAGTTATACAAACACCCAGTCCTGGAAAGACCTCTTCATGGGCTCGCAATGGTTTTGAGTGGTACAAAATAAAAGAAGCAGGTATCATTATTTAACCTGAATAGGGAGCCATAATGAGATGATCAATTAGCAATACCTTATTCAACACTCACATTCATTTCCAATTTATAATCCATACTTTTACTTGAGTTTATTTCATAACATAAAAATTTATTTATTTATTTTGATATGTTAATTGATCAAATCATTTATTTATTGACAAGTTTGGTTGACTCTTAAGTACTAGACATTCTTCGTTGCAGGTGTAGAATCAGAACTGTATTGCCACATAAGAGGAGAGATATCCACATTACAAATAAAAAATACTGTAAATAAAGCAGTGCAAAATATACAGAATTGCAATAGAAGTTAAATACCTATTTACATTTACTCGCAGTACTTGATTGTACATTTGATGTACCACCTCTGTCAACACCACATGTTGTTAATCAGTGTTACCTTGACATGAAAAGCAATCATCATTGAGATTATTATTGTTTTCACTTTAAAGGCATTACTTACAACTGGTACTCAAAAAAATCAATCTCGTAGAAAGTGAATTGTCATGACTTGACTCTTGTGTGTTCACAGGGGGCACTTGTTAGCATCATAAAGGTCATGAATTTATATAGACCAATTACAATAGTGTACATTTATTCAAAGGCTGTGTGACCCTGTTGGCCCTGTCTGTTGTTTGTGTATTGAGGACCTGTCTCATTAGTGGGTGTGAGTGATACTTTTTGAGCATACAATCTAAGGAAGAGGCCAATTTACTATGGATTTAAGCAGAACAGTCCACACTACACAGCCTCCCCACAGTATTAATGATTATTCTATGGGACACTACAGATGTATATATCTAGTATAGACTGCACCACATACTGTCTATTCAAACTGCTGTCTCTGAATCTGTGGATAATTAACGACCAAAGGATATTCAATAATGTCCAATGTTCATTTTAATTTCCTGTTTGAAAACTGAACAGTAACATTATGAGTACTGTTAATTAGGTCTCACAAAGGCATGTATTCTATTCACAGATACATTAAATAATTGACTATTAAAAGTTAATTAAAGTAACCTTTGTGTTTAGATTTTCAACACCCAGAAATAATATGATTAGATATGATGAAATAATGTAATAATAATATTATTTTTGTTGAATTTAAGACTACCCAGCCATCATGGTGCATCACTGTATATTGGACTATAGTGCACAGTGTAATGAATGACATGTGCTCTCTATTTTTCCATTCCACTTATTTAAGTCATGCAGGCAAAAAAGTGTAAAAATGATTAAATAATGCTTGACCACTGCTTGACCATTGCGTTCAATAGGCTCCTTGGTATGCATTGGGAACATTTTCAGTGCGCTACTTTTTTTCACTAGACCTTCGGATACCACGGATAAACACGCCGACACACTCCACTACACTGTATAATGCTATATATAATATATATGTTACCTGCTTACTGAGGTAAGAATGAACCATTAACTCACAAACTGCTCTGGTGGGAAACTCAAAGAGTATTTTTTTCATTTTTTGACCAGGGCCAATCGTGTTTCCAGCTCTTTTTTCTGTCAGACACACTGAGCATGTGGTCAGTGCTTTCAAGTACATTCATTGATTGCGTTCAGCCTAAAGCTAAAGCAAAGTATGCCTCTATGGGCCGTAATACCACTTTCATTTTATGAGAAAATGTTTGCTTTCCTTTATTTGACAAAACATCCATATCTTCTGGCATGTGGTTCAATATCTTCAATTTATAAGAGCAAAACAGAGGAAGTTGTAATGGTTGACTAAAGTGTGAGGAGGAGTTTTCAGATTTATTATAAATGAATGGAATAAAAACACATGAATATGAATGGGTAATAAAGGGCTATGGTAGTGTAATTATGTACATACAGCGGGTTATCTTTAAGTACTCTGGCTTCCTCGGGCCCTCCAAAGACATGCATGTTGGTGGTAAGACTAAATTGCCCATAGTAAAAGAGAGTGAACGGTTGTGTCTCTCTGTCAGCTCTGCAACTAACTGGCTATTGTTCCATGGGATAACGTCCAGCCACCCACAACACTTGAGGAGAAAAAATAAAATAAAAGTTTTTGAAATGAATCTGTATTTAGTGCAGTAACACACTGTTTATGAGTGCTTCCAAAAAAACCATACTGCCCATATGTTGGTCTTCAGACGTAGACGCTGACCTGTGGCGAAAATAAGACCACTACAGTGAATGCCACCACATGTTTTGCCCACACAAGTCAAGTGATTGATGGCTCTCCTCCATCACAGCCAGCAGGTTAAATGGCATGAAGCCAAACAGATTTAGTGAGGTAATACAGCCCCACACGGAGAGCTCTTTCTTCTGTTTGTGGACGCTGATGAGCAAGGCTCAGCACAGATAAGTATAATCCAAGTGTAATACCCAAGTTAAGACACACAGACAATTTAGATCAAGTATTATAATAAGCCCGTAGAGCAGAACTATACAGTATTCAAAGATCACACAGTGCAGTTTATCATAGAACATTCAACTACTATGAACATGGTACAGTGAATACTGAGACATGTGATGTGTTTGACAACAGAATAGTGGCACAGTCTCTTTTGATAGCAGGACAGTCCTGATCTGATTTTTAGGACATTTGACCTTTTTCAACTATTTTGAATTATCTGAGCTCACCAATAGATACTCATTATATGTTTTATGACTTTATAGTTAGAACACCCCAACATCTTTGTGGGAGCTGCAGCTTTTTCTCTGCTGAAAAAGCTCAGGCGCTGGTTAGGCTTCTTCACTAAAACAGCAACTGCAACCAATGAAAGGTAATAGCAAAATGGGTGTTCTGCACCTATCTATATAAAAAGGTGAAACCAAATGTTTTCAATTCCTGGGAAGGCCGGTGTCTCAGCACTCAGGTTTACTCAAACATACATACAGTAAACAAAACACATTGAACAGGAATACATTTTCTTTTAGCAAAATAGGTTTCCTTTGTGCAAAACTGTATCTGATATGAAAGTACATGGGTCACCTTACATTATGTGAAAAAGGGTACAGGGAACGGGGGAGTTTTGTCATGGCCGGCCTATGCTATTTTATATACAGTCATATTTATATGCAGGGTGCAGACTGACCTTGACCTGTTCAGTGATTTATTCATTTATTTTATTGATTTGTATTGTTTCCTATTGTACTGTATTTGCTTTTATACTATACAAGTAAGATTTCACAATGAAAAACAGATTATCCACTCCAATGGCAAGTGTGCTAAATTGAAAGCTCTAAAAAAAATAATGCAGCTATGAATATCCTTTGTGTGTGGTTGTCCCCGATTTGGTTGTGGTACTCTCATTCAGTTAGATTTTCTGGTTCCACTAAAATTCAATATTATCTTTTATGAACAATATCCCATACTTTATACCGTCAACTAATGGGCTACACTTTCTTATTTCATGCTGCTGCTTTCTCAAAAAACCCACACAGAGTCTTTTGAATGTCAATGAGACAAAAATAGCATTTCTAATCATTAGTTTAGATGTTTTGAAGATAAAAGTCAGAAAGGCTATTTTGAGATGATTTGGGACCATAATATATTTTCAATGGAGAGCCACAAAATATTGAAAATCAAGATGATTTTCACAAATGCCAACCACCAAATTGTAGGTTTTACAGAAATATTGATGACATGAATATAGATTTTTTTTATTGTATGCTCTGAATTATTCTATCTCTCACCACAAACTCTAATTTTTTAAAAGTTATCTCACCATTCTAGAATTTTGAACATTTTAAAGGGTCTATAGAGCTCCTAGACAGGAGTTTGACCATCATCAATCACAGCATGTCCAGGCTAGACGAGTGGCTCGACACTGCATACTAAACATAATCTTTTGTTTCAGGGAGCTAATTATCTAAGAGTCAGTATACCTGTGGTGTCTATTAAAAAAAGTTTGCAGTGATTGCCGGCCAAGCCTTAATCAACAAAAGTTCCTGCATGATTTATCTGTAGACTGAAATGCTTTCTAGTGTGTTTGGATGTGTGTTTGGATGTGTGTTTGGATCTTTTACACAGTTCCTCTTGATGTGCATCATATCTGAAGTGGCTGATATCTCTCCATCCAGCTTCCGTGATGTCCCTCCTCTGCTTTGAAGATACTACATCCTGCTCCAATCTCTGTCTGTCACCTGAGAGATCAGGTAGGAGGCTTACAATCAGTGACAGCTGGTGGTCACCAGACGGGTGGGGATAATAGATGCATGTTCATGTTCACGCGTCTCTGCCTGTCATATTATGTCAACTTCAACAGAACAAATTAGGGTCACAGAGGTTTTTGCCTAACTTCTTAAGTACTCTAAGGTCATTATATGTTCTAATGACACCACAAATAAAAGGCTAACTTAATGACAGACGATACAAATAGAAATCAGTCCTGTTTGTCATGTTTTGTACGTCCTTTTCGGCGAGGCAAACATCAAATCACGCAAATCAGGCTATCACTGTCAATGAAGGCCGCTATTTTGTGGATAAAGTCTCATTGTAAAGCATAGCCAATCCATTCAGGCATTGAACTTTTTGCAGTCATATCAACCAACTTCAAAAATTCATCCAAAGTCATGGCCGTGAGATTTAATAAGTTATCAACTTTGTTTACACTAGTTAGAAAACCAAGTCTTTATCTTATTAGTCGGGGGCACGACCCTGAGAGGTGGTACTTGGTGCGGTACTTGGGCTAATATATATTTTAAATGTTACAGTTCATGGAGGCATTGTCTTAACTCATAAAACACAAGGTATCTATTTTTCCACATTTAATAACAGACAGAGTCATTACTTTTTAACTCTAAGGTTTATTCTCTTTTTTGGATGTGATCTGAAGGACTGGCTCACTGTCTGACATGACGGAGTTGTTTTGGATTTAAAGCTAAAAAGGGCATGATTCAGAAGTATTTTTAGACCCCTGAGCTCATCTCTGCATAGACTCTTACTCACAGTAATACATTTTACCTTCACCAATGAGTTGGTGTGCTAGATTATTTGTGGGTTTGTTTTGTTAATCTGTTGGCAACATGAGTCAGCAACCAGCTCGTTAAAAATCATGGTCAGACCAAATATAGACAAAAACTCACAGTATCAGAGTCAGCAAGGGAACTAAAAAGTGGGTTCTTCTTTATTGTGGGATCTAAGAGTTTTGCAGCTCAATAGATTTCAACAATTTAAGTCTGAGCTAAAATATCCGTTGTTTGCGTCCAGGTCTGGGCACTATATTTTAAACATTATAGAGAATTTTCTAGACATCATCATTATTAATGATCTTTCCCGTGTCTACCTTCTGTGCTGGAGGCAATTTAATAGAAGCCCCGGCCAGCGTCCCACTGCAGTCATTCATCGGTGCTCCTTACTGTAGATCAGTGTGGGGTGTCTTGGTCAAATGCTCCAGCATGATAAGAGCTCTATACACTCCAGGGAGCAAACCAGAAAAGGACAAAGTTGGGCATGTGGGCACAGGGACTGCATGGGTTAATAATGTGGGCACAGGGACTGCATGGGTTAAGAGCTTCTTTACAACTTTAAATTACTTTTTCCATCTAAAATTCAGGTTTCTGGTTTTATACTGAAAACTACCTGAAAAATCCAAAGAAGAACGTTTGCTTTATGTTGTGCCCACGGTTCAACGCTTCACTGCAATATTTATGAATCATTGGTGAGAGCTTTTATTAAATGGACCATTGGCTTTGTTTGTGAGTTCTCTTTGATGTTGAACTCGTGGGCGCATCAGCAAAATGTAGGTTAATTGCCCCTTTTCCTGCTACCATAGATACTAACATATAAACACCGGCTGTGAATGTGCGTGGAGAGAGATTGTGGAGATGGTAAAACATTTTCAAATGATAAACCAACATTAATGTCCATCTCAAATGTACAATCTAATACCACAGCAACAATCAATACATCATTTTAGCTTACTGTAATGCGACTCAATGTTATTACCTACACACTATTTTACAAAGAGCTATATATATATATATGTATATATGTACTGTGTTGCAAAAGTTAATGTGTTTCCCAAAATAAATTAAATGATCAAATGAATGCAGTTGCGCTCAATAATTCAATATGAGAAGGATAGATGCAAACCTGTCTGCCGTGTGCACAGATTTGAGTTTTGTTATAAAGAGGGCAGCACTAACTCCAATGTAATGTCTCAAATCATCTCATTTATGAAGTACAAACTTTGTTTTCAGTAAAGGCCCAGGGTTATCTAAGGTACGAACTGAAATTATTTGGTGTTTGTATCTATGCAGAAAGCTCACCCAACAGGCAGAAGAAAGATCAGACTCTTGGGAGTGCAGATGGAACAGAAGTGTAGCAGTACATTAATCTTTAGAAAAATAACAATGGTTCCCAATTACAGGTCATTGTGGGAATTATAACATTTTCATACAGAGCTTAGTCCTATACACAGTCTCCTCAGGGATGAAATAAACTTTATTTATTTATATTGATTTAAGCCACTAGAGATAGATGGTGTGAATACATTTTATATGATTATTTCTTATCAAATAGTTTGCAGCAGATAAACCAAGGATATTAGTGTTACTGAAGACCCTGGAGAAAGTCTATATACAAACAGTTTATATAAAGTTGTTTTACATTTTTTAAACTCTTAATTTTTCACATTCGAGACTACATATTTCCCTCAGAATTACAAAAATATTCATGAATTCCATATAGTTTACACCATGAGACCACTACTTGAAATGTGCTGAAGCACCTTGCCTGAATGCATGAATGTGGAAGTGTGATTGTGGTAAAAGTTCCATTCCACCATCAGTGTGACTGTGGTGTGAATACATAATGGACTAAGTGCCTAGGCTTGAAGAAAGCTCAATGTAAACCAAATCCCTTATTTTTATTAGAAGTGGAAACATCAGGTCACAACATTAGCAGCTCATATCCCCTTTAGAATCACTAGTAGATCCAGTACTGGTGCAGCAATCACCTCCAGGTTCTCCAAGAGCACTTTGAAGTGGAGTACGCTCTGCTTTGATGGCCCCTAATCAGAACTATAGGAACATTCAACTCATGAAATCAAATGGCCAGACAGCAGTGTCACTATGCTGCAAATGAAAACATGTATTCTCTTTGATAGGTCCTACAGTCAAAGGAGGTCTTAAAGATCCATACAGTTTTACTTCATATATAATAATAATAGTTTAAATACTGTTTAAACACATATACTATGCAAATGTGTAATACGTAATAGGTTTTAGAAATATAAATGCTTTCAGAAAAATTAACTAAGTATTTTGTAAACTGGTAAGAAAAGTCAATAGTTTGAAAGTTATTATTCAAAGGTGGCTTATATAAAGTGTATGGGGAGAAAGTACTGTAGACTTGGAGAGAAACCTGGTTGGAAAGTAGTTTAATACAGTGTCTTTGTCTTTGAGTCTAAAAATCCTGCTTTTGAAGTGCAAATCCTTTAATTGCTATAATCATTAGTAAATACTCAGTGCTTTTAATCACAGTAATTAAAACAGCCTAAAAACTCAGTTGGCACTCTCTGTCGTCTACATTTAGCTTTAAAAAGGCATATGGGATTTATTCACATCAGTTTCAAGCTCTTTAGTTCATTTTGCAGTGGCCTTGTGTAATACATTTGTTGAAATGTCTAAACAGACTCTGTAATAACTTTATATTCCAAATGAATCCAGCTTCCTCTCAGCGGGGCAGAAGGAGGTTGAAGTGGTGAGATGGGATCCATGTTTTTCAGGGCGAATGATCCGCTGCTCTGGTTCAGTGATGTGCAGGTCCCACGCTGGGGCCTCTGTTTGTGTGGAGCCTTTAGAACTTGTGCCACTATCCCACAGCAACTCTTCCCCACGAGTGTATCCCGCCTAAAACAGGAAGAAAAATAATGGATAATGCTGCACTGTAAAATAGAAAAGTGAATAATCCATTAGTTTTATGATTTAACTAGGCCTGTGTTGCCGTCCCCTACAGCAAGGTGTATATCGGCGAAACGGCCCCATCTGTCTGCCCCATACGTCTGCCACATACGTCTGCCCCATACGTCTGCTACAACTGTCACCAACGGGCACCTTAATCAGACATGTGTGATTTCTAAGGGTATTAATATTGTTAACGAGCAATTAAGAGGCCTCACCCCCAAACCATGACAAACATGGGAAGGGTCTATTTGACTTTTTTGATTTGTCTGGATGTTTGGGAAGAATATTTTTGCCAAATTTTGAAAATTCCCTAAAACTACATTCTTCTTTCAATCTATAGGGGGCGCTATAGAGGTAACTGCCATATTGGTATTGCTAAGTACATTAAGTATACAATTGCCTGGATCATTGCAACAACATTCAAATTTCATATCGCAAGAGGCTAAAGACGCAGGAATAGGAAACATGGATTGCTTTACCGGAGATAAATATTCATTGGTTTATAATTGACAATTATCTGATTTTGATGTTGACTTCAGCCATCACCTGCTCTAAATTTGCAACAGAAACAAGGACTTGAATAAAAAACAGACACATCTTTTTGAAAACATTACTGTGCTGATTTTGATTTGATGAGGCATTTTACTTCGCATTTATCAGCTAATAAGACGAGTTAGTCTGAAAACCTGACAGTTCTGCCGACATTGATTGCAAGCTTTCATTTTAGGTTGTCACTTTGATAGAGTTGTGTGCAGTTACATTTTGCCACTTTAAGAAAACATTGATTTACTGTCCTATACATTTGTAGAGCTACTCTTTCTGTCTAGATCCGATCAATATGTAATTCATTCAGTAAAAAGGTAGAGTCATGTTCATTGAAAATTGTCCTGGTTACAGATTATGAGCAATGTCTACACACATACAGGCACTGTCTGTACCTCCTTTACTGTATGTTATCTAATGGAGATGCTTGTCTCTTTTATTCATTCTCTTTGCAAAGTTTTCTGAACTTGCAGACAGTTTCTCTGACAGGGAACAAGTCTATATCTAAAGTGCTGCTGAGCTGAAGCCTGCTGCTGCCAGTGGGAGACCTCTGTACTTATTTCAGTCTCATGGCATGGTTGTCTTTAGTTTGAATAGGCTTTGTTTAAGCAATTTTGAAGATTTCCTTTTCATCTTTAGTTAACATTTCCCACAGATGAGACCTAAAAATTGACAGCACAGTGGTTAGCACTGACACCTCACGGTACAAAGGTCCTAGTTTTGATACCCAGTTTTGGCAAGGCTTTTCTATGTGAACTTTCGTTGGGTACTACGATTTACCCCATCAACCTCCAAATATATATTGTTCATGAAATATGCAATAGGCTAATTCTCCAGGTATTTATGACCAAAATCCTGGGTCTAGATCTGAAGAATGGTCATCCATTGCCCCAGAAATATAGTTAAATAATGTGTCAAAGGCAAAACATGAAAATAAATCTGGACCCTCTTGCATAACCTTTAATAGTATATGATTATTATGGTCTGGATGATGAGGCCCCAAAGATGTTCCTTAAATATACAGTCTAATGACCTTTGCACCTTCACTGTTCTGCACATAGTCACACAAAGCTTAATTTATGGCAAATATGCAATTGTTCCATAGGATGGACATACACATAAGCAGGAGGATTCAGCGATATGCTTTTGAATTTAATTTCTTACAGTAAAGTCATTGTCATTTGACTTTACTATAAGTCATAATCCACCTCTAAAGACCATGGCTCAGTGTGATGTGGATTTAATTGGGATCATTCACACAGGCACTAAATTAAGGAAATAGACCCCTTAATGCTGATGAGTCGAAACAACTCCATGAAGAGACGGTATTTAAGGCACAGTTGGAACCCATCTGAGTGAAAAATATGCAAAAAGCTATAAACAGACTTAAAACTCGGTATAGCCATTTCAGTGTAAATACCTCTACAATTCTACAAAAACATGCCTCAGTATTCATGTTGTGTATTTGACTATACTATGTTGCATATGCATTACCAACAGATGATGGTAACCCTCAGAGGTTATACCAGGCCATTAACAGTCATAGTCTGTCTGCATGTTACTAATACATATAATTAAATGTGTTTTTGTTCAGAATTGATATATTAAGAGCCCATTATGGCCAGATGGGTTAGAGTATAATGTAATATGTGGCAATGACCAGAGAAGCTGCTATCCAAGTGGACAATGAGGTCAAAGTAATGAGCATACGTTATCTACAGTCATGAACAATAATAATTGTTAGAATAATTATATCGGCAAAACAACGATATTATGGAATCACATTGGTCCTGGGACCAACTGGGATTTTCACACAAGTCCTGTCTGTGAAGGATTTGAGAAGCAGCTGCCATTAGCAATTGTTGTCCCAAATTCCCTGCCCTATTATATTGGTGGAACGATGAGATTATGGCATCACATTGGTCCGTGTCCACAGATTGTACATGTGAACGCGATAACTCAAAAACAAAATGCTGCATCCGTTTCAACATTTGCACACAGGTACATATCATAAAGACGCAGAACTGTATCGGTTTTGGTACTTCTACGATGAATATGAATTAAGTACTAAATGTTTTACTAAAGACGCAGAACTGGATTGAGTTTGGGACTTCTACGATTAACAAATTAATGCCCTGATGCACTTTTATTGAGCCAATAGTCCTGCTGAACATAAACAAAATCGCATGCATTTTGGCACAGTGATCCGGGCAATTGTATACTTAATGTACATAGACAAAGAAATTACAGAGGTCAAATGAAGAATGCCTCTATAGCGCCCCCATGTTTATGACCCCTATGGGACCCTGGACACACATACTTTGGCAGAGAGCAATGAAACTTGGTACAGTGATTCTCCACAGTGTACCCAACATAAAAAAATATTATGACCCTGCCCTACAACAAACAGGAAGTCGTCCATTTTGAATTTAATTTGGGAGGTCAGGTATATTTGGCAGCCTCTAACGTGCACATACTTTGCCTCTAACGTGCACATACTTTGCCCGATTAGGCTCTAACCTGAAATACCTAATGACCCCCCGGCCCTGAACACATATGACTGATATGATGGCAGTTACCTCTATAGCACCCCCTATAGACTGAAAACATCCTTCACAAAAATTAAAATAAAATATACACAAACATCCAGACAAATCAAAAAAGTCAAATAGACCCTTCCCATGTTTGTCATGGTTTGGGGGC
>JAVQKC010022897.1:0-14524 GCA_036025475.1 Philypnodon macrostomus | reverse complement strand
TGGTGTGGGCTCCTGGCGTGGTCTTTTGGTGTGGTCTCCTGGCGTGGTCTTTTGGTGTGGTCTCCTGGCATGGTCTTCCGGTGTGGTCTTCCGGTGTGGTCTCTCTGGTGTGGTCTTCTGCTTCTATAGCCCATCAGCTTGACATTATTTGCAAATCTTTATCTACAGATCTTCTTTGACCTTTGGCATGCCATTTTGAATCACAAAACTGCCACTCAGTGTATTTATTTGGACCCAATTTAAAAGAATTAAAAGTCAATAAATCACGCCTCAATATACAATACAAGATATACATAGACTGTATGATCCATAATGCATTTTAGACATGATTTTTATATTTCCTCCCCCCAGTATCTCAGTAAATTGCACCAGACCCGTGTAAAGGACGCAAACACACAGAAGATAACTAGATCTTCCCTCACCATGCTCCTCTCTGAAGTCCAGGTATGTCCAATAAATGATTAGAAAATCTGACTTCATTCTTTATACATGTTCAGAATGTTTTAATAATCAAAGCAAATGTATTTTTTTTTGTCTTTACAAGGCTTTAAAGCATGAACTAAGCGAAATCTTTGGTGTCTATTTGAGCTTTGCCACTGACCTGGAGGAGCAGAGCAAGCATCTGTTGAAGAGGGTTTCACAAGCCGGCTCGGCCCTTAACGGTCACCATGGAGACGAAGTTCAAAGTGAGTGCCTCGTGTTAATGTACGGTGTAATGTATATTTATTGGCCACATTGTGTAACTGTGATAATTAAAATGTCCAATGCCAGTACTGTGGCCAGGTCCCTTGAGAGTTTTGCTTGCTCTCTTTAGTGTGTGATGGCTTATGAGCTTGATATTTCTTAATTGGCACATGGGAAATTACTGCCCCTCAAAGCTGCCCAAGCCTGTATTATGCTTTATTGAAGTCAGCTGGTCACTGCCACAAGCTGTAAGATAATGTGTGATCAAATGAAGAGAGACCTCATTTGAACTGCCACAGACGAAAACAGACTCACAGATCAGTTTCCTACAAAATCACTCAAAAGAGAAGAGACGAAAATACAATTCGCTTATCCCTGTTTATTCAGATTTGCAGGCTCGAGTGGTAGCTCTGGAGCGCTCTCTGGAGGAGGAGAGGGAGCGGTGCAAAGCTGAAAGGCAAAGGCGAAAGGAGCTTCACAATGCACTGGTGGTGAGAGAAAAGTAAAGTAAATGTTAATTATTCTAAAGGATAATCACATTCGCTCTTTTAGCTCTTTTTGTCTTTGTTGTACAGGAGCTGAGAGGAAACATCAGGGTACACTGCAGAATTCGTCCTGTTCTGCCATTGGACCATCTCCAGCCCTCCACATCTGGATCAGGGTAAGGCATTTAGTTCATTTTAGTCTCTATAACCTAATATAACAGCAGAGACTTTAAATTCTGTATAACCTCTATCTCCCCCTTTCATGTTTTGTATGTGTTTATTTACTATTTTCAGGCATGCCCCAATTGAGGAAGTCATCCATGCAGTTAGTGATGTGAGTACTTTCCTAATAATGTTTGATCAAGTCTACTGTGGTATATTAAACACACACTTACTTACACCTGTATTCATGACCAGGACACAGTGATGGTAAACTGCATAAAAACTGGGATGCCAAAGCTTTTTGAGTTCGAGAGGTAAGATCAAAATGTTAATATTAAAACTAGAGACTAGAATATTAAAAATGTGATGTCTCTCCAGAGTACATGGGCCAGAGGTGTCCCATGATGCAGTATTTGATGAAGTCAAGCCACTCCTGATGTCTTTGTTGGATGGGTAAGTGAAAACAATAGGCGATCTAACATGTGTGTGTATAGGCAATGAACACTTCACCTTCATCTTCAATAAACACTGTTCATCATACTTTGTTACAGTAAAAATAACGGGGAAAAGCAGAGCATAACACACTGTAGCACAATTCAACAAGCTTCCCAGATCCTCATTACATCATATCACTTCCTATGGCCCGCAGGTACAATGTGTGCATCATGGCGTATGGTCAGACCGGAAGTGGGAAGACTCACACGATGCTGGGATCTGAGTCTTTGGAGCGGTTCTCCGGGAAACAGCAGGAGGTGCAGCAGGGAATCATCCCCAAGGCTGCGGCAGAGCTGTTCCGGTGAGACACTGTGTATACACATAAAATTATGGTTTTACTGGCTTCTGTACAAATATTGGAAATACAATGTATTTGAATTATGCTAAATTTAATTTTCCCTGACTTTGAGACTGTTTTATTCACTTGTGTTTGAGATTTTTGCAGCAGTTGAAAATACAGAACGTTTGATTATTTGCTTTGGTTGTCATAGTAAAGTGGGCTAATCAGATCTTTTTCACAAAATATATATATTTTATTTATCTATTTTTTTTATTTTTTATTTTTTTTAAATAAAAAATATATAATCTAATTCAGAGGTAAACAAAAAGCTTCTGAAAGTCCTTCAAATACTAAAATTCTGTGCCATTTGAAATAAAATAGGCTAAAATTGTTCTTTGACTGTGCTATCTTGTACTCGCTGTTGTACCAGGCTGATTTCTGAAAAGTCTGAAGAGTCTCACACAGTGGAAGTGTCAGTGATGGAGGTCTACAACAATGAGGTGTTTGACCTGTTGGCCACAGATGAGCATGGAAATGCAGTGGGACAGAAGCGGGATGTTGTCACCACCTCTTCAGGAGAGAGCCAGGTCACCTCTCTCACATACGAGTGAGTGCAGCGTGATAAATGACACATGTAATTGTTTGGTTTGTTTATTACTTTTTAAAACTCTGGTACTTACATAACAGGCCTGTGAGTAATGCTGCGGACGTGATGGTTTTTATTAACAAAGTGTTGAAACTGCGAGCTCACTGTCCGACCCTCATCCACACCGAGTCGTCTCGTTCTCACGTTATCGTAACACTCACCGTCTCATCAAAAAGCCCCAATGCACTGGCTCTGGGTAATAAACAATATCTTCACAGTATTTGTTACATTTTCTTATTTTCTTACAAAATACTGCCACAAATATAACATGAATTGGACTTTTAGCCCGCAGACTGCAGAGTGCCAAGAACGACATGCTTAGCTCTAGCCAGAATCAGTGGTGGAGTCCCCGCTGTCGCCGTGCCAACCCCGGGGCACCTTGCAGCTCACCTGACGAGCTGTTGTTAAGCCCCGCCTCCTCACCCTGTCCCTCCCCCTCACACTCCCCCTGCCTGTCACCAAGACACACACAAGCTTCATTCAAGACCAAACTGCAGCTGGTCGACCTGGCAGGCAGCGAGTGTGTTGGTGAGCTACCATTAAATCCTCTTTATGAAATACTTTTGAGGTAGTTTCGTCAGGCATAACTTTATGGTCATCTGCCTATTATTGAGGTTATAATATATATGTTGTGTTGTGACTATACATGCTTAAAGAGCCTTGACGATGTTGCACGGTCACCACTATTCCTATCCTTCATTGAAGAACTTTTGATAGATACTGACCACTGCAGACCAAGAACAAGAGCTGGTCAAGAGCTGCTCTATCCCAGTCGTCTAGCTAGCTCTGATTAGACTCACTCAAATTCTTATACTTGCCTATTTACATTTCAATGTTCCTGCCCATTACATCATTCACTAACATAGATAATCCTGTCAGTGGTCAGAATACTTTGCCTGATCGGTACACTCACATGGTTTAAAACAACCTGACTGATTTTGGTTTAATGATCTTCAGGCATGTCTGGTGTGTCAGGGCCGGCTTTGTGGGAGGCGTCTTGTATAAATCGTAGTCTCTCTGCTTTGTCGGACGTCCTGAGAGCACTGGCTGAACACAGACCACACATCCCGTACAGGAACAGCAAACTCACACACCTGCTTCAAGATGCCATTGGTAATGTTACGTTTTACCTTGCATAATATGAATTAATCGATAGTGAATGGGAGAGTGAGTGGTTATCGGTGGTTAGGGTTTACCCTGACTAAGTCCCTTAGTTGCAGCGACCCTTTTAGAACCACAAACCTAAAGCTTATCAACACAAACGTAAAGTTGTTTATAGTGGTTTAACACTACTTTCTATTGGCCACCAGGGGGCGATTCTAAACTGCTGCTGATGCTGTGTGTGTCTCCCACTCAGCACTTCGTCACTGAGTCGCTGCAGTCTCTAGGCCTGGGGTCTAGAGCTCGTCAAGTCCAGAAGTCTGTGCCACGAAGAAAGAATAACAACACCCTTAAAGTGTAGTGCCATCCGTTAAACTCAGACAAGTCAAAATTTCGTGTAGATTCACACAACATGTAAAATTTCGAGTATTCAGACGCTTGTCTTTGACTAGTGTGTGGTTATACAATCTATAACTTTTGTAAATAACTAACATTTTGTAGTCATTAAATAGCACTCAATAGAGCTAGAACACTGGTAACAAATCCTATACAAAATGCATAGTAAATTTATCTAGTAGTTGTGTAAGTGGTTTGTGAATTGTGTGATTACTTCCTTCCCTCTTCAATATATGCATTCATTTTACAAACCCTTTTACATTGTGGGACCTGCTCTGTTGCCATGTAGATAACGACTATACAGAACAGTGTGCCTGGGCCAGCTGCATTAAGGCTTGGTTTTACAACAGATGATTAGAAGCAGTGGGTAAGGATAAATGCGCACTTACAACCCAGGAGGCAGTAAATTTGAATGTCGGCCAGATTGCTGTGAAGAATGGGCACATGGCCTTTCAGGTTCACTACAAGTTAACTGGGCAGTTTTCTCCAAGGTGAATGCTCGGGTCTCTTCTCAATGGGGTCCTAGTACATTGGGTAATTAAATCTCCATTTCATCTGCCCCCCTCTAAAACAGACTTGGATTTGACTTGTTTATAACTGTCAAATGAGGTCTCTCAGGAGAACATTTTAAAGGGGCCCTATTATACTATGTTTTAATGCTCCTTTCTTATCTAAAACATACAAGAATGGTATTGTTTGATTCATGCATGTTTGAGTAATACAGTATACCGTAGTGTTGATCTGATCTGAAAACACATTTATATGTAGATAGGTCAAGAAATCCAATTTTGCTACTACTTGCCATTGTTTACATTGGCTGTAGTAGTGTAGTGGACATGACAAGCAGGGGGAAAGAGGGCCTTAAAGGAACATGCTAAGCCTTTACAACTGAACATAAGCCACAGATCCTGAACAACAATTCAAATTATATTAAATATCGCATTATATTACAACAAGTTGGTTCATAAAGGACAAAATAAAGTCATTATTACCCCCCTCCGCCAGAATTACCAGAATGAACATAATAGATGCAAACAATGAGAGCTGAGAAGACTGAACATTAGTTTTTTAATTCAAGCAAACTGTTACAGTCAACAGTTACATAAGTTACAGAGTATACAGTATTCTTCTAGTTTGTCTTTTTTGTTTAAACAATGGTTTCCGTCCCAGATCCCCTTTTCTCCCCCTCGAAACATAGAAACAGCAAATCCATACAAGCGCAGGCAAGTAAGTAGTAACAGCACAATACATTCATCAACTCAACGATACGAACAGTAAGGCAAGTAGAAGAAAGAACAAACAAACGCAAACATATGGCAGACATTTTCTTTGAAATGAGCCAAAAACAAGGCAGAACAATGTATCCTTATTGTCTGAAGCCTCAAGGCAGTTTCACGCTGAAATGTGTCTTTTGAGAGCAGTTCGTGTTTGTAGTTAGCGGACAGATATGCACTAAAGGGGCCGTGAGGGAGAAGCTGCCTTCAATACTGAGCAGTGGACAGTGTGGTATTGGTCATTATCACCATGGTAATATTCAAGTTTACATCGATTAGGGCTGCAAAACATATCGTACCAGTGTGTCCAGAGCCTTTTCATAACATATAATTCAACTTTACTATGTCTATTGTTAATTTAGCTTAACCGTAGTGAGGAGATCCTGTCATTGCCAATGATCTGTTATCACATTAACTCAAAATTGAACGCAAATGTTTTTCCAATATTATGCAGCCCTACCTTCAACACTGTCTCGAACCATAAAGTAGGTGGGGTATCTGATGTTAATCTATCTTTGTGTAATAATGGCACAGAAGGACACAAGCTTGAAAAAGACTAGAAAACCATGGCTCAGTATTGGTCTTTTGACAAGATTAGCATAGTACCAGACTAAGAAACCATCAACTCAAAAACAGACAAAAGCTCAATCTCTCGGCATAATATTTTTCCCTGGTAATTCGATTCAGGATGTAGTGAATGCATTATGCACATGGATATGGCCACAGCAACCATAAAAGTCTCCTTCATTTTCAACCATACAACAATCATCACAACATACCAACACAAAGACACAATCGTTTGCTTGTATTTTCTAGTGGTGACGTCTGTCCTGATAACAAGCAGGAAATCAAAAACCCAGCTACACGTTTTCCAAGCTGGTATAAAGTGTTCATGAAGTGGTCATTTTCTCCAAATTACTGGCCCGTTTCAACCAACTTTTTTTCTTTTTTTTTTTAGCAGAAAACTAAAAAAAGATTTAAAAAAAAACTTCAACGGCACTCCAGCCACAAGAGGGCGAGACTGTGCTGTTAAAAGGAAAGTTGCAACATGCCTTCAATTTTCCTTAAGTGTTTTTTTTTATATATACAGACAAAACAAAAAACAAAATGGGCCTTCCAAATAAATTGTATATTACTAGTTAATAGGATTTCATCACAAGAAACCCAGCTGAAAGTTGCGTGGTAGTGCAGAGATTTTTTTGGACACCAAGGAGGCAAAAGACTCTGAACACAAACCACGACGAGACAGATGATGAGATAAAATGCTCCACAGAGAAAAACCAGCCCCAAAACAGTGCTTCCCTTCTGTCTGTAGTATAAAGGGCTCATGACACTGAAGGACCGGGCAAGGGTTGCACCTGTCTGTATAAATGCTGTCCCGACCTCACTCCATCCAGTCGCCTTCGTCAAACTCGGACTCATCCTCGGAGTCAGAGTACTCCACAGCGATGCGTCGAGACAAAATGGTGGCCACATCGTTCCCGACGCGCTCGTGTTTAGCCTCTTGTTCTCGCTGCTCCTCCACTTTTCGGAGCTGGATACCTAAAGGAGAAGAGACAAGGGTTTAATTATTAGGAATCACTAGATTTATTCGTTTGCCTGCTTATTTCTTAAGCCTATCCCAGCAACTATGGACCTAGTACAAGGTTCACTAATAGGGTTATACAGTATATAAAGTCCATGTTTTTCAGTAATGTTTGCTATGCATGAGGTATTTAGTTTTTGATGGGACAATAAAGAGAGAGATCGCTAGTATTTATGAACCGAGCAATGAAAACGATATCTCTTGGAGCTTGAGGTGTCCAGACATTGCATCATAACAGACAGTGACACTGACACACATGCAGCAAAACTATTTTGTGGTTAAACATTTAAGATTGAGCAAATCCGAGAAACACCAGTTGTCAAAACCTGAATCATGTAATGAAAATGAGTTAGAGGAAGGCACCTTTTCTGATGGCTTCCAAAAGCACACTGCGTGCGTCGCTGATGGGGGGCAGGTTTGCGGGGTAATGCCTCTTGGGAACAACATCGTGGGACGCGGTGTGAGGTTGTGGAGAGGCCATTGCTCCTGGTGGGGGACAGGGGGACGAGGTGCGAGCTCCAGGCTGAGGCAGAGGGGGTGGAGGAGGGGGTGGTGGCAGCACGGTGCCGTCTGATTGGCCAGAAGGACCCATCCTGTCTATGCCATGCTGCTGTCGGGCTGGGGAAGACGAGTGCAGAGGCGGGGCGACTGGTGGAGGTGCGGGATGTAAGACTCCTGGGGCGATCTGCAGAGGCGCAGGCGCAGGTGGGATGGCCGGGTGCTGCTGCTGAATGGGCAGTGGAGGGATCGGGGGAGGAGTGCCCCGCAGACCAGCAGAGGGCAGCGGTGGAGGAGGAGGGGGCAGAGGGGGAGGCGGAGGAGGGGTGTTGTTGAAACCGGACGTCCGCGCTGGAGACTGAGGTCGACTATCTGAGAAACCTGAACCAGAACTGAACACACAGAGGGAAAGGACTAACATTAGTGAACAGACATGAGAACACATCAATCTAATCTTCAAAGAAAGTTCTGAAGATCCATTGAGCCAATACATACTTTTTGTAACTGGACGATACGGATGGAGCGATTCACTCAAGCTATGATTTCATTCACAATTTTAAATTCACAATTTCAATTTTACCTGCCATTTTGTCCTTGCCCTGACCTGTTCTGAATCCAAACTAAGATTCTACAGTAGCTACATCCACAGAGCATTGAAAGACTAATACTCTTGGGACAGAGAATTAGTCCTGCAGACAAACAAATGATAAAACAGTATACTATAGTGGACTGTCTTAATGCTTACTGGATCTCTCAATATCAAGAGGCCTATTGTGCAACCCATAGCTTCAAAGAAAAGTATATTGGATCATACGGGCCAAATGTCAGGAGGGAGACATCAAAGAGCAGGGGCAGACAAAGTCATGATGGAGAGTTTGAAAAAGGAAGAGAGGAAGAGCAGAGCAGTGAAGAAATCAATGACATATTTCTAGAGCCTTAATGAGCCCTCAGATCTCTCCATGCCTTCAACCAGTGACAAAAATAAAAACAACCAGGAATATGCTCAATGCTGGCCACTTCGGTGTACATTATATCTAATAAAATGGCATATGGACTGGTCTAAAACTGGTATAAAAATCCCAGTAGATATCAATATGAAATGGTCCCAACAAATCATGCTTGTTTGGATCCTGTTTGGATGTGTAAATCCATTGTCTTGATGAGTATTTGATAGGCTGCCAACAGTATTTCAACTCACAAGCAATAAGTCGACCTAATAAAGTGGCCAGTTGCCTGTGGTCTCACCTGAGAACAGAGGGAGCCCTGATGTCTCCCAGTGGGTGCATGGGAGGTGGTGGCGGGACATCATGAGGTCGTGAGTACATTCGATCTCCTCGATTCAGCAGCTCGTTCATCTGACTGTAGGGCAGTGCCGCCAACGAGAAGGGCCCGTCCATTTGCTCCATGTACAACTGAGCCCTGTGTGAAGAGGTTGTTGACGCAAATACACACGGTCTTGGTCATATGAGAATAAAATAGAACACCATTCATGTCATGTGAAACTGTAATGTCATGAATGTATGGATTCCTAAACATGACATAAATAATGTATAGAATCACTTTTATGTGATTTTGGGGTTAGTAACTTTTCCATGAACCTACAAAAGGCTGAAAATGTTTAACTGGTGAATACTTGCATTGTGATGATCTTCACACAAATAAAATGTGACGCATCACACATCGACACACAGATCGACGTCGATATTAGAAATATTGCGTCATATGGCTAAGTGTGCACTTAATTAATTACAATGTGTTATAAAACTAAACCAGAGCTGTCATGGTCTGATAAGATCACACTGAACGGACCATTGACGATGGTGACATGTCCAAGAAAGCCACTAATTTGTCTGAAATAGTTTTTTGATTAATTGCATTGACTGATGTGGAAATTGCTGAACACGAGTGGCACTGGAGACTGGGAACACAATAAATGCAATCATAACTGAGGGATTCTAATCAGTCCTGCCATAGCTGCTTTTTCTTGGTGCAAATGAAGTGTAAATTACGCGGCGCGATTGTTGGTGAAGTGGGGCCAATTTATTTTTAGTGTGAGTGATTATACCCTGTGAGCAAAAAAAGATGAGGTAGTATTTTTAAGGTAAGAAAAAATTCCTATGTTCATGTCCTGGATTTCCATAGCAACGAGACTTCACTTAGGGCTGGACTACATGACCAACAATGTGTACGTACTTTTCAGCGTGTTTACATTTAAGTAACACACTTTCTTGGTATAATCATTACATATGTTGCCTTAGCAAACATACAATCCAAGTACCATATAAACTAAATTATTCAAAAATAAAATGTCAAAACAGAAAGTTATGCCTATATATCAGTATACAACTTTTATAGCATACAAAATACAAATCAAAAGTATTTGATATACCACTGTAATATGGTATATCACTGAGTTCCAGGCTTAATTGAAACTGCACATAATTGGTAATGTTCACTATAAAAACTCTTACTTTTAGAAGGTACAGTTTGTGTATTCAAATACACCATATAACTGTAGGTAAATGCCATGATTTCTGGCCAAACCCTGTTCAAATGACTGAAAGGTGTCACAGTACACAGTGCATCAAAAATAGTTGTACTTGACTGACCTGTTGTCGTGGTAACCAGCCGACCCGTTGGCCTCTCTGTGTTTTTCTTCCTGGCCGTCCGGGGCAAGCTCTGCGCCCAGGGCCAGTTTCTGCCACTCTTTTTTTCGGTCGTGAGGGGCTCTGGGTACCTTCTCTAGGTCGTGTGGTCGATCTATGGCCTTCAGCTGTGGACGTTGAAATGATGATGATGAGACGCCACATGATGAAGACCAAACAGGACAAAAATGGAGAAGATGGTGGATGAAGACAAGATGAGAGAGAGACAATTGAAAGTGGTTAGATATTGACTAGAAAATTCATAATAGAGAAGACAAATACATTTAACAGCTACATAATGCAAACCCAATTCAGAAAACTTAGGACAAAGTGTAAAATGTAACTTAAACAGAATGCAATTGCAGTCATTAAATTCAAAATGGGTCAAAATTTTCACAAAATAGTAAAATATCAGAGTTTTAACAACTGATGTAGTTTTGATGGTCCATTGTGAATAAATTATAGCATTGTGACATTTGTGAACCATTGTATTTACATTTCATACATTGTCACATCTCAATTAAGTTTGTAATTCAATGTTTTCAGATACAAAGCGTGCATGAACCTATTGATCACTAAAAGTGTCCCATACAAAAGGACCAATACCCAAAAAGGATCAAGAAAATCATCAAAAAAGGTCTTGCTTTTGTCTGACCAACGTACAATTATTATTATTTTTTTTTAAATGTGTGTACAGCATTGTCTTCCTAATGGATCATAAATTGAACTATACTAATCAGCATACAGAAATCACACAATTAATAATCAACTGTATTTTTCACATACCTGCCCTGGAAGGTCTAAGTACCTATAGACCTGATCATACATGCGGGGATCCTGCAACTACAAAAACAAAAACCACAAGAGAAGCACCGGGGGTGAGGGGAGGTGGGTCCAAAAAATCAAATCAAACGCACAACACACAAACACAGACTACACACAGTCAAACAGTCGACAACAACAACAGAGTGGGGCACACAAGAGAGCATGGTGAAAGGAAAAATAGTTTTAAAACAAAATGACCACATGCACAACTCAGGGGACGTCACAATGTGGCACATACACAAAAACACACAGCTAACAATATAGTTGAGAAAGAGACAGAAATGCACAGAGCTCACTGGAAAGAGAGGGCCAGCTGCGGTCTGGGACAAAACTACAGTGAATATGAGGCATGCCAACACAAACACATGCGATGTCAAACAAACAGGTTAGAGCAACAACACAGAAATACATTGGAAGCATTAAATTAAAAAGCTCTATTCTTACTAAGATAAAGCATTCAAACCTGGATAATAATGTTCCATGAATTACATTGGGCCTATGTACAAACTATGATATCTGACTAAACAAGGCTAATAAAGGGAAGTACATTTGAGAATGCACAGTTTGTATATGACATGATTTGTGGCAAAACACAAATCAACGATGGTTCTGACTGAATGGAGTCATAATACACAGTGCATCAAAGTTATGTTATAGGTGGTCATAATGTTCTGCCAACTAAAATACATACTGATACATTCTGCTCTGTACTGATCCTATTAATTTACATTACATTCTAGTGACGAGAGCACATACACTGACTGACAGACAGCTGATTCACCAGTGCGTTGGTTGTGACCAGCAGTCTGTCCACACAGTATTAACTATGCCCACTTGGCCCATCCTCAGCCTGGCCTCAGAGGAGGAGCATGGGAATAATTCTAATGCTAATACATATTGATTAAATTTTGATTCATCACAGCCCATTATCTCTGATGAGGCACTGGCCAGGGAGATGTCTGCAAACACCACCAGCAGCCTGCCTCATCTGCCCATCACGCTTATAAATCTGAACCGACAAAGTCAATATCATTTAGTCCACGCTGGAGACAGAATAGAATCTTGACAATGCGCTCTGCTCAAAGGCACTCAGGCAGAAGGCTAAATATTTTAACTATTTACAGAATACTGTAACAACATGCTTTTGTATGTTACCCTAAACTTGTATGATGTTAGGCACACAATATCATGCAAATAATTTAGGTGATGAGAAATGCAGCAAATTAGAAATGCTTTCAAAATTATTATCTTAAGCAAAATATTATTTTTGGATCATTGTTTGGGGTTTGCATGAAACGACAGAAAGATGTGGGCAGCAACCACTGATGAAATGGTGAGAAAAATTTTCCGGTCTTTTAAAGAATGTAATACAAGTGGATTTTTGAAAGCAACAATGGTTTTGTTTTTTTCTGAACACCCACTTGGCATTTTGTGATCTGTTTTTTTTAATTCTTTATTTAACCAGGTAATCCAATTGAGAACCAATTCATTCATAGGCAATGTGGGTTAAGTGTCTTGCCCAGGGACACAACGACAGCGTGTGCTTGGACGGGGACTCGAACCGCCGACCCTCTGGTTGAAGGGCGAGCGCCTACCCACTGCCCACTGCCGCCCCAACAAAACAAAGCAAAAAATAATTTGTCTTCAAACCTACATATGAAATATTTGCTGTTGTACTGGTTTTGTGAAAAGCCTAATTTCGACTTACATAAGGCTTCATAATCAGTTTAAATATACGCTACCGAGACAGGTTGCAGTAGCTAAATGCTTTGTAAACTCACTAGTGTGATTTCACCATCTGCCACACCACATTATAAAGACTAAGATTAGTGAAATAGCTTTTTTTTCACTGTGAAAACAGCTAAAAGTAAGCAAAGCGGGTGCGAGAAAGAGAGACGATGCATCTGTACGCATTTGTCACAGCTTTTATAAATGGAGCTAATTCCAGAAGCTTGGGCGCCTCGGGGAAATCTCCATCCTTCATCCGAACAGTCAACTATCTCAATGTGTGTGTGCATCTTTGTAGAGTTATGGCCTGGTACAAAAGCCATTTACAGTGTGTCAGAGTGACTCATGTGTGTAACTATGCTGGGGTTGTGTGGGTCTGTGTTGGATGTGACAGACTCAGCAGAAGTGCAGCAAGGCTATTATTGGGAAAAAATAAAAAGGCCAAAGGGAGGGGCCACCAGGGGCACTGCTCATACCAATGGACCACCCCCCACTGCTGACAATAACAAAATCTGTAAACATAACTACCATTGAGTCATGCAATATTTATTAAAGCTTCTTTTTTCAGGCTATTCATACACCACAGTATTCTACAGATCTCATATAGTGATTACCAGGTGATATGGCGACAGAAGCCTGAGTGTTGAAGTGCATCAGTGTTAGTGAGTTAACCAAGTGTGCAGTTACAGTGCCTATACCAATGATCCACCCCTGTAAAATCTTATATTGTCATTTAACATAAGCATGTGCAAAATATACATTTACGTTTAAATTATTCAACAGTACATTTTTCTGTAAAAAATGTGTAAAAATGTAGTTAAAAATAGGACCAGAGCAAAGATTTTTTATTATATTTTAATAAATTAATAATTATGTATATTATTATTTTCTACTTTCAAAATTGTTGCCATGTGGAAACAAAAACTGTTCTCGTGTATCATGTTGTACATTGATGCAAGGTAAATACTGAGATGATAATAAATGCTAAAAGAGTGTACAAAATACACAAGGGGTGAATCCTTATGAGCTCTGTAGGTATAATCATCACCATAGAAACCAGTGCAGTGCAGTTGGTACAGTATTTCCTCATTTGAATCATGCTAAATTCAAATATAGTAGGTTTGGGGCAAGTACAGTATCTTGTCTCTTGTAGTAGTGGAGCAGCAGTAAGATGCAGTGAGCACAGTCAAAGGTGAAGGCCGGGGGCTGTTAGTGTTTGGTGAGTAGGCTGCAGACCGCTGTGGACAGGCAGATGTTTCGGTGGGAGTGAAAAGGGACATAAGCTCTTACCTCTGGGGGGCAAAGGAAGGGAGGAGGGGGGTCAGATGGGACTCTTAGAAAGCCTTGGGGATACACGAGATAAGGCAGATCCGGCTGCAGCAGTCACAGTGAGACCGCAGTATTGACATGAGGAGATAGAGCAGAGGGTGAAGAGGAGAATGACAGGGAAGAGCCATTTCTGTCACTAAATCATACACAAGGTGACTATATGACAGGATTGGAACTGCTAACAGAAGGATGTTTCAGTTCTGCTGGTAAAGAATATCACTTTATGTGTAAACCTATGTGACACATTTATGCTGTTTAAAGCCTTAATTGCCTTAATTATATCGGCGAAAACAGCGTGTCGCCGATATTATGGAATCACGTCGGTGTTCGTCCGCGTCCGCGTCCGCGTCCGTAGATCCTAGCTGTGAACGCGATAACTCAAAAAGGAATT